>JBBYHQ010223715.1:0-48581 GCA_038382645.1 Spergularia azorica
GTTTTTGCTTTGTTATCGCTGCCCAATTTACTCCGTTGTCGTTTAATCTACTTGATTGATTGGCTAGTTGCTCAACAGTTTAAACAACACCGCCAGCAATAATAACATAACTAAGCAAGCACATTATGAATTGTGAAAAAGGCCAACCTGATTCAAGACTGATCCACATAGCCTGAATTCGTCCCATTTTGGGTCCCCACCACATGAATTCGTCAATCGAACCTCTATCAAAAGCTACAGATTCTTCTGAATGCTGTATATGATCTTGACATCGGAAGGCAGGTATTGTTTCCAAAATTGCATCACCATGTTCATCAATAATACAGATTAGCACTCCAGCATTGAGGTCGGTTAGGCCTGATCCATAATTGGAGCTTGTGCGTAGCAGGACCTTGTACAGAGACTGCGACTCACCTGACTGAATTAATGAAATGAATTTGTCTGGAGACTCATCTTCAAAGCTTATCAGCCCCTTGGTGGGAAGAAGTTGTCTAGGCTTTACGTAATCCTGAAAGTCTGAATGAGATTTCTTTAGTTTAAGTCACGCTCACGCAGAGTTATAGCAATGAAAAGAACACAGACACCCTGCTCTTCAAGGGCAAAGGCTAAATATGTTAGCCACCACAGTATACAATCAAAAGACATATTTGTATACGGAATTGTTTGTTTTTACTATCTTGGTGCTAGGATGCATTGGCGTAGCAGCACTTCTAAGACCCATATTTCAAAAGTTCATTCTACAAGACCTCACCAAAACCTGTAATCTCATCAAAATCCTGACCTCTAGGCTCTAAGAATAAGACAGCCGAAAAACTCCAATGATCACGGTCCAATGTACAGGGAGGGGGAACCTCATCCATTATGCATAATTTCCTGAGGCCAAACTTTTTCTTCCTAGTACTATAAAGTACAACCCTCCAGGGCTCATGCTGAGGCATGCATAGAAGATAAAGGGCCTTTACGGAAGTCCTACAGGTTTCGAATGTCTGGTCTTCTCTACTCGCGGAGGCAGTTGGGTTAAATTCTCTAATCCTAGGAGCTTTTGGGTTGATTTTTCTCGAACAAACCGAGCAGTGAGCCCTCCCATTCTAAAGGGTGAAATTCAATTCTACTCCAGAAGCAAAACCAGTCTACTTAATAATTCGTATAAACAGCAGATTAACCACCTAAAAGTAATTCTATCTCCATAAATTCAGCTCAAATCCATGCAATCACATGTTCACATAATCCAAATTACTTGTCTGCTCAAATTACTGAATGTTTTGGTCACATTTACTGTCAAAATGATACCCTCTCATCACGTATACTGGCAGATTACAGTCTCTCATAAATTTCAACCAAAACATTTTTTACACAAGTAAAAGACATACAATTAATATTGTCAGGCATCAGAAAACAAGTAATATTCCATAAAGTTCAGAACTTTGCACATATTCTGTGTTACTATTTGTATCAAACATCAAAGAAGACAGGAATTTGTAATGTTTTACCTTGAAAAGATGATTTCTTTGAAGAAGTAGTAAAGCGAGGCGGGCGAAAACGAACACCAAATCGTGTAATCTGAAAAGGGATTACTGGATTGACAGCATCACACTGATTAATTTTGGGAATCAAATGCCCTGATGATGATGTTAAAATTGACTCCATTTTCAGATTATCTGCTCTTTTTGGAAACGTAACAAATAAGATGTTGGGGTTTTTTTTTTTGTTGTTGTAACAAATTAGATGTTAAAAATCCAAATAAGATGAAAAGTTTGCACCTTTGAATTCAAGTGAATGATTCAGAGAGTTCCTGATTGAATTGGACTCAAAATGAAGGTTGTAATTCATTCTGTTTTTTCTTCAGTAGTACGTTGGAGTTTGGACTGATAGGGACTCATTTGTCCAGGAGGGAGAAGAAAAAAATCTACACGATATACGGTGCAATACTTGCTTACGACTTCATTACGATACGGTGGCTTAAATACCACTAGATACAATACAGCGCCGGGCTTAGGGTTACATACAACCCGAGCCCAAGTACATACGTCTAATAGTGGTTTAATTAGAAAGGTTATATGCAACGTGTTCGGGGTTGGGAGCCCGAGATTGAGTGTGGCGGAAATGCGCATGTGTTACACAACAATAAAGGTCTTAGAAAAACAAACCGAATTGATAAAAACTGAAAACTGTGCGTCTTTTTAACGAGCATCAATAAAACTAGCACAATTTATGTATCTAAAAAAGGTAAAAACTGAAAGGGAAGTTCATCTTGAACTAAAGGAAAGTCAGTTTCAACTGATGACCCATTATCCCAATCAAATACTCAACCATCAAATTTTATCTCAGGATCATACTTCTAGCAGTAATTTGATTAGTTTTACTGCTCCAAATTTGCTACTTGTACATGTGATCAGGTAAAATTATGTCATCTCATCTCATGCTTATCTAAATTAGTGTTTGATTGATTAATCATTTCATTAGTCTAAAAGTAGTAATCATTAGTAGCAGCCAGGCATTGACTAGGGTGATTACCAAGCAAATCTGGTAAAACTATAGTGTCTGCTTGACCCAACCATGAGCATGATTGCATGGCCAGTGGCCACAACTTTCATTTTATTAAATTTTGTTGCTTTCCATTATTCTGAATTATTATGCCAATTTCAAAGTCTAACCTACCCAATTTCTGATTCATGTCGTCCCACGTGATTCTTCTATGTTTACAGTCGGGTTTCGAACCATACATTCATGTTCACTTTTATTTATTCTAATTATAGATGCATGCGGGTTTCGAACCTTACACTTATGCTCGCTTTTGTTTGTTTGTTCTCATTTAGTAGTAGGTGTGTTTGGCAAACTCTGGATAACATCTACTAAGATCCCTTTCCACATCTCAATAAATTAAGTTTTGTCTGGTATCTCAACAACTCATCACAACTCACACAAGTAATTATTAGTCAAATGAGTTTTTGAGTGCCTGCACATTCATGTGTTACTCATGCATACTTTGCTTATGAATTAGTAAATAAATAACTAATTGGCCTGTTGGGTTTGTAGAAAAAGTAGGATTTCTGTTAGCTATACCCTTTTCTTGCGCTCCCATCTTTCCATTCTTGCACTTTTATATAAAAAGTTGTATGTAATCCATATCATAACCCATTTCTTTGCAGGTCCATTTCTTATCTCTGAAACCATCCAAAAATGGTCCAAAATGATGAAGAATTAACCACAAAAAATGTTGCATCACCAAATCAGGTAGTAACCAACCATGATGAACTGCCCACCACTGTAACTGGTGGAGTCCAAAAGAGCAAGAAGCTGACTTTGATACCTCTGATATTCCTAATATACTTTGAAGTTGCAGGAGGGCCATATGGTGAGGAGCCTGCAGTCCAAGCAGCAGGGCCGCTTTTCGCGCTGTTGGGTTTTCTGATCTTTCCCTTCATATGGAGTGTCCCTGAGGCATTGATCACGGCTGAGCTCTCCACGGCTTACCCGGGCGATGGCGGGTTTGTTATATGGGCTGAGAGGGCTTTTGGACCCTTTTGGGGATCAATCATGGGTACTTGGAAGTTCCTGAGTGGTGTGATCAATGTAGCTTCTTTTCCTGTACTTTGCATTGACTATATGAAGAAGTTGTTTCCTGTCTTTGGTTCAGGGTTGCCTAGGTACATGGCTATATTAGTGTCAACCTTACTGTTGTCATTCTTGAATTATACTGGTCTGACAATTGTGGGTTATGCTGCTGTTGTTCTCGGAGTGGTGTCGCTGTTGCCGTTTCTTGTCATGTCTTTGGTTGCTATACCACAGATTCATCCTCACAGGTGGCTCAGTTTGGGGCAAGCTGGGGTTAAAAGGGACTGGAATTTGTTCTTCAATACTTTATTTTGGAACTTGAACTTTTGGGATAATGTCAGTACTCTTGCTGGTGAGGTTGACAGGCCTCAGAAGACATTCCCAACTGGGTTGTTTGTGGCTGTGGTTTTTACTTGCTTGGCTTACCTGATTCCTCTCTTTGCTGTCACTGGTGCGGTCTCTGTGGATCAGAGCCTGTGGGAGACCGGGTTTATGGCTGATGCCGCGCAGATGATTGTGGGGAAGTGGTTAAAGATCTGGATTGAGATTGGGGCTGTTCTGTCCGCAATTGGACTCTTTGAAGCTCAGATGAGCAGCAGTGCTTTTCAGGTCCTGGGTATGGCAGATATTGGGTTTTTGCCCAAGTTTTGTGGTAAAAGGTCGAAATGGTTCAATACTCCATGGGTTGGAATACTGGCATCAACAATTATTACAATAGGTGTGTCATACATGAACTTCACTGATATAATTTCATCAGCAAATTTCCTGTATAGTTTGGGAATGCTCTTGGAATTTGCAGCATTTTTATGGTTGAGGAGGAAGAGGCCGCAGTTGAACCGGCCATACAGGGTACCAATGGGGCTGCCAGGGTTGATCATTATGTGCTTGGTGCCGTCTGCGTTTCTGGTTTTCATAATGGTCATTGCTACTAAGACTGTGTTCCTGGTGAGTGGCTTGATGACTGCTGGTGGGATCATCTGGTTTTTTCTCATGAAGCTCTGCAAGTCTAAGAAATGGTGTGCATTTGGTAGCATTCAAGTTGAAGATGAATGACAATGTCAAAGCAATGCAATGTAATGAAGCAATTAACATGAAACACTGTTTCCGTGACGCTTACACCAAAAATGTATGCAGACAGCCTGAGCAAACAGGCCTAGAATTATGGTACAGTAGGATGAAATTGGACATTACCGCTACTGTTGTAACAACAAATTGCCATTTTTTTTTCTTTTTTGAATGATGTTTAGAGTAAATGTAGTTTATGATTATGCCTTAAAATCTGTTTTCTGACTCATCATATTTCAGCCTGAACATGAATATTACTGAAGCAGTGTAATCTCAGCTTATCTTTACAATTGCACAAGGAAACATTCTTAATCATGTTCTAATCAGCATTCCATAACAATCCCTTTTTCAAAGATGTTGACTTTATAGTGAAAAATGATGGATTTGGTTTGAAAGGTACATCAGATCTAAATCTTCCCAAGGTTTCAATGCACAATAATGATAGACACCACATGATGTCAGCCAAACAATTTTGTTGCTGTCAGTTTATATATTATCCTCACACGATATCCTCCTCCATATCGCATACCTAAGATCTAAAACCGAGCTTATAAACCACTTTTGTTATTCGGACTCTTCATTATCCATGTCATACATCCGACACTTAGACACAGATACAAACACTTCACACTTCCATCCCAACTCCAACTGTCCAACATCATAGTAGGATGATACCAAACTTAAACCGGTAGCCATTACTACTCAGTCCTCATTAGTGACTTTCTTCTCTTGAAAATATCTATCTGTTCCGCCAGGCCCCACCATAAACTTTCCATGAAGAAGAAAGTTACAGACAGACAAGAAAGATTGAATGTCAAATTCCATCAGCATGGGAATGGGAGTGTCTGTATCTTCTCCAACAAGCACAACCCAATTAGTCAACGAAGATGATCAACACCAACACCAAACCCTCAAACATCAGCCAAAAAAACTAGCACTCCTACCTCTCATCTTCCTTATCTACTTTGAGGTGGCCGGTGGGCCTTACGGCGAAGAACCCGCTGTAAAATCCGCCGGCCCCCTCTTTGCCATATTGGGTTTTCTGATCTTCCCTTTCATATGGAGCATCCCTGAAGCCCTGATCACTGCAGAGCTCGCCACCACCTTCCCCGGAAACGGCGGCTTTGTGATATGGGCTCATCAGGCTTTTGGGCCATTTTGGGGATCTCTGATGGGATCATGGAAGTTTCTTAGTGGTGTCATCAATCTAGCTTCTTATCCAGTTCTTTGCATTGACTATCTCAAACTGGTAATTCCTGCTCTTTCTTCTGGACTTCCTTATTATTTGGCAATCATGGTTTCTACTTCTGTGCTGTCATTTCTGAATTACACAGGATTGAGTATTGTTGGGTACACTGCTGTAACTTTAGGGGTGGTTTCACTGTGTCCATTTATAGTTATGTCTTTGATTTCGATTCCGAAGATTGAACCAGCAAGGTGGGTGAGTCTGGGTGAAGTTAGTGTCAAGAAAGATTGGAGCTTGTTCTTCAATACTCTTTTCTGGAACCTGAATTTTTGGGACAATGCTAGTACTTTAGCAGGGGAGGTGGAAAACCCACAAAAGACTTTTCCTAAGGCTCTCTTTTCAGCTGGGATACTTACTTGTTTGGGATACTTGGTACCTCTACTGGCTGCTACTGGTTCTATTCCACTGGAGCAGGAGAAATGGGTTGATGGGTATTTCGCCGACGCTGCTGAAATCATTGCTGGGAAATGGCTCAAAGTCTGGATGGAAATTGGTGCTGTTTTGTCAATGATTGGTCTGTTTGAAGCTCAGCTGAGCAGCTGTGCTTACCAGTTTCTAGGCATGGCAGATCTTGGGATTATTCCCAAGTCTTTTGGAGCTAGATCAAAACGGTTCAACACACCATGGGTGGGGATTCTGGTCTCCATGTTAATAGCACTAGGTATCTCATACCTCAACTTCACTGACATCATTTCTTCAGTGAACTTCCTGTATAGTTTGGGGATGTTGCTGGAATTCGCCTCGTTTCTGTGGCTGAGGAGAAAGATGCCGGCCATTAAGAGGCCGTATCGAGTTCCCATGGAGATGATTGGGTTGGTAATCATGTGCTTGATACCATCTGGGTTTTTGATCTATGTCATGACAGTTGCTACTGGGACTGTTTATACCGTGAGTGCCTTGTTGACTCTACTTGGGGTCATGTGGTATTTTCTTATGAAGTTTTGCAAGTCAAGAGATTGGTGTACATTTAGTCAGGGCGAAGCCGATGAGGAGGAAGAACATCTGGTCACAAGACAGGCTGAGGCCAGTTTTGCCATCGAAAGTTCACAAACCCCGGCCTCTCAACAATTTTAGAACCACAATTGTAACATTGCACACAGATGTAAACTTATTACTATTACAACCTGTGTTCAGCAAATCCAACTGAAGAATGATCAACACCTTAAAGACTTTGATTTGGAGTTGTGTGCTGTAGATTTCATTTCACTTTCATCAAAAGCGAAAAACTCCAACTATTGATTTGGAGTTGTGTGCTGTAGATTTCATTTCACTTTCATCAAAAGCGAAAAACTCCAACTATTTGGCAAACATAAACTCAAGATATAGGCTATCGACATCCAATGGGAGCCCGGCCAAAAAAAAAAAAAAAAAAAAATCCAACGGGAACAGAAAGACATAAAATGCACTGAAGAAACCTGTAATTTCTGAGAGGAAAGGGCGATATAAATAAATGTCAGATTAGAAGCTTTAACATTTCACACTGTCAGAAACCCATCAAAGAACATACACGAAATCACTGATAACATAGCCGAATTCTTAGACCTACGACCCGAATATTGTTCAACACAACCACCACTTACATACACATTGTTTCAATATAGGTTTGTGCCTTGACGGTCAGTCTCTCAGCTGATCAAAGCAGATACCTACTCAGTGTTCTTCATCAAGAGGAACAACCTCTGGTCCAGTTCAAAATGTTTGCTCACGCTCTTGTCCACCCTTAGCAACATCAACAGCCCACCAAATGAGACATAAATCTCCCTGAAACATTTACACAGAAAGAAAGTGTCAAACTAAAAAGACTAGCTGTTGTATTGGTTCAGCAAATTTACAACACCATCCATCTGTCAAATAATTGTTGAAAAGAAGCTAACCCTTTCTCCTGCCCTTCCACTTCAGTATCAGCTACACGATAGGTTCTTCCATGCATCACATAGTCATATTTGTCAGCCAGTGTCGGGCGGGTGGTCTGAAACCAAAGTAGATATACTCAATTGATCTTCCAAATAAAGCACAGGTATAAGAATAAGCAAGGAACAAAAACTTTCAATTTCCTCAACATATAGACAGTTCTTTCGGACAAGAGTTAGTTCCCTCGTATAACATGACAAAACAGCTGCCAAAGGGCTCTCTTACTACCACTGTTGTTCAAGAAACAATAAACTACCTAATAACTAAACTATGATCTCTTGCTTATAGTCTTGGGTAAATATTAAATTTTTTGGGAAATGAACAGAAAGGGGGAAATCAGCATCAATGCAATGCCATCAAAGCCACAGATAGATTGCAGTATAACAGCTATGCTTACGTAGTTACGTCCCATTTCTTAACAGCAATGAGCCATGAAAGAAACAGAAAGGAGCAAGATCATCTACACACATCAAACAAATAAAGCAAACAGCTAACGGGGGACTAACATCTCTAAAACCCTGGAACACCATGGGGCGAGCTAGTTAATCCACATGGTTCTAACTTATCTGTAACACTAGCAGTCTAGCACAGCATAACGAAGGGCACCGCAACGACACAACATATTAACGACACAATTTACTTTTTGTTCTCAATCCCATCATGCTTTAAGCCGCTAGGAACTGTATTTTCTGCATCTGACTAATGTGTGCAACTCCCTGCAGCAATTCTGCAACATGATTTGCGTAGCCTAGGGGACATTGCCTAGTTTCTACACTTGTAGAAGTCTAGCCAAAAAAAAAACGGACCAAGGATATATGTTATAGAACTTTCAAAAAGAACACACGTTTTGTCCCATTTGAATAATTGGTGTCCCATTGTTTACTAAAATAAAATTATGCTCACAATTACAGTAACAACATATGCAACAAAACATAGTACAAGAATTCATTAGACACCTGAAACTAAGAGCAACAAACGAAATCCAAGACAGTCTACAAAAGGGCAACTGGGCAAGTTTTGTGCTTTACCTGATTATAGTATCCAGTGTCAGGAGTTCCATCAATATCCAGAGTGGTAGCAAGTGCAATAGTGTACCTCCTGTCTTTCTTGATAGGATACACATCAATATTCACATCAAGCAGAATGTATGCATCGAACTTGTCACTCTGAGCTTCAATACGAGAAACTACAACGAAACAAAATTGGAAGAATTGATTAACAATGGCAGTAAACTTCCCCTCCAATTAAAAAAGGTTCCAACTTTCACCCTCAACAACAAACATAGGCAAGTATAACCAAGTCTACACTCCAATTACTGCCCAAACATAAATAAAAAAAGCGCGAAAACTTCGCCTCAACACCACACTTTAACCAACCAACAGCTCATTCAAAGGCAAAGGGCACTTGTATAAATCAACAGGGTTCCGTAAAACCGTAACCAAAGTAACATAATTTTCTTCCTAATAATTAATTAGAAGCATAACTACTCATCTCATAAACGCAAAAGGTCCAAACTTTAACCGATTGAAGCGTAAAATTTGAATCATAAAGCACATGTAACAAGTTAGAAATGAAAAAACCCATACAAATTGACAAAAATAAAGCAAAGGGAATAGAAATTAAGGGAAAAAGAAGGTACCTTTATCAAATTTCTTGCCCTCAGGATCAATTCTGGTGATGTTGAAGATATCTTCGAATAGAAGAGGAACCATTGTTGATATTCTGCAAATAACAGCTTATGATATATGCTTTGTTTATATTTTGCAGAAAGATTGGAAATTTATGCACAATTTCACCGGCAAAACAACAGAATTAAAGGAGAGAGGAAAAGGGAAGAACATACCTTTTGTATAGATTGAGAGCTTCGAATGTTTTAGGGTTTATGGGTTTCACGGATGCGGGAGTAGAAACAAACAAGTCTTAACAACTAATAACACAAGAGCCAGCACTTCGAAATATAGAAATTGACTAACTATTGAAAAACTAATTTGGGAAAGTAATGATTTTTTGTTTTTGTTATTTTAGGTCATATGGAAAGTCGAGTGATAAAACAATCGATTTAAAAAATGAAATATCACAAGTAATTTTTCGATAGCGGAGTTAAGATTCCGATTTTGCGATACTCGTATACGTTAGTCGTTGAAACAACCATTGTTCACTGTCAGAAAGTCATTTCTTTTGCTAGACGTTGAGTTAGTAGCAATCGTTGTTCGGTGTAAGAAAAGTAACTTCTTTTGCTAGAGACTAGGTAGCACCGATACGGACACGGACACCGATACAGATACGGGACACGGCACTTTAAAAAATAGCGGACACGGACACGGCTAACTAAAAAAAGACAATATGGATATTCAAACGACGGCAATTTGAAGATCCTTCTTTCTAACTCTTGTAATGTAGTCCCTTAGTTCCAAATAGTTGCAAAAAGACTAATAAGTTCCATTGCCAATCCCAAACAAAAGTTATCCAATCAAATGAAATGTTCCCATTGTCTTACAATACAAACTAAAGCAAAAAAAAAAAAAAAAAAAACAAGAGACATTTTCAAACAAATATAACCTTCACAAATAAGCAATTCAAAATCAACACATTCCCAAATACACCCAACAATCAACTATCAATTCACAACTTAAATCAAATTAAACCATAACAAAAGAAATTGCCCAACTACATAGATTAAATTTAGATTACAATAAACCAAACGAATCATATCAATTTCAACACATATATTTACCCCAATAAAACCCTAGAAATTTCTATACAAAAAATTATAAAATTAAACACAAAACCAATCAATCTAAGCATACACATTGATGTAAAGTATAATATGTAATAACTAATTACACTACAAATTAAAAAAAAAAAAAAAAAAGAATAAAAACAAAATTGAAATCGAAGCAAGATTCATACCTGTTTGTGCGAAACCAGTAAACCACGCGAGAGAAGCGAAAGGGAACGCCGAAGGACAAAAGGAGGGCTGTGGGTCGGTCGGCGCCGCAGAGGATGGCTGTGGGTCGTCGGCCGATTGTCGGAGTGAGAGATAAGAATGAGCGCAGAGAAGGGTGAATGTCGAGCAGAGAGGCAGAGACAAAGAGGATGAAAATTGAAAGGGTTTGTAATTGAAAAAAAAAAAAAAAAAAAGAGTCAAAACGACACAGTTTTGTGTCGTCTCCGTGTCTGGTTCCGTGTCCGCATTAAGTAAACCGTGTCCGTGTCCGTGTCCAAAAAATAAATAAATAAACCAGACACGGTTTTTAGGCGTGTCGGACACGTGTCGTGCCGTGTCCGATCCGTGTCTGACACCAAAACGGCACCCAGGAGGCGTGTCCGTGCTTCCTAGGCTAGAGATTGTAGATGAAATAAACAAGTTTTTAAAAGTGGCGACTTCTCACATTTTTTGCGAGAGAATCAAACCTAACACCTTTCAATAATGTTACAAAAATCTATCCGTAAAAAAAAAAAAAAAAAAACAACTTTTGTACTACCTTGAATCCAAACTAAACTTGTCAATTTTCGAGATGGAAAACGCCGCTCTTAGTAGCAAGTTACTAATTACTAAAACTTTTACCTACTATCTTTTTTTTTTTTTTCCGTAAGTAAAATGGAAAAACATAACCAATTCATCTATTTTCTGTTGCAACTTTAACCAATTTAGACTATACTTCATCTACATGACTATATCTACTACAGTGAAAATTAGGAAGCTTGCATAAGAATGAACTTTTTTAACAACGATTTTGTTAAGACTAATGATACAAACCTGATGTAAGTGTAGTTTACGATTTTATAACTTTATCTAATGAAATGTCCGTTTTTGACCAACTTAACACACGCACACACAAACAAAAGAAAAGAACTCGAAAAAAAAAGTTGAGTATATGTCATCAGTCTATGGGAATGGGTAAGAAGGAAATGATAAAAGGATGATGATGAACAGCGGGAGCAGCAGCGGCGGCGGCGGAAGAAGAGGATGGCCGACGACGGCGGGGGTTTCGGGTTCAGGAAAAAGAATACAGAAGGAAATGAAAGAACTTGACTCCCAACCACCACCACTCTCCTCCGCCGGCCCCATCGCCGACAACCTCTACCACTGGCTCGCCACCATCCTCGGCCCTCCTGGTTTCCCCCTCTCTTCTCTCTTTTCTTGCTCTTTCATTTCATTTAATCCCATCCATTTATTTTGTATGCTCAATTCAATTCAGTTCAATTCTTATGGTATCTTGTACTATACTCTACTCCTTTACTTTTGATAGGATTTTAACAATTGATATAGTAATAGATTTTGTGCAAATTTATTGGAAGCTAAGATTGTTAATCACCTGTTGGTCTTTATGAAAAAGATTGGATTTTTAACTCTTTTGTGTTCCCAATTCACTGATTAGCTTGGCTAAACTCATAGGAGCAGCTCTACCATGTTTCCTGTTTTGTTTTTTTGCTTCATTTGGTTTGATTTTCGCTTGTTACGATTACGATTACTACTAGTTCAGTATTATTTGTTCATATCACCGGAGATGACAGTGTAATTTACTGCCTTTTTCCTTTGGGTTTGTGTTGTGTTCTTGTTGCTAGGTACGCCTTATGAAGGTGGCATCTTTTTCCTCGACATTATATTCCCCACTGATTATCCCTTCAAACCTCCCAACGTAAGCGTTCCATCATCATTTCATCGAGTTCTCATAATGTTTTCACATTTATATCCCTCAAGATTTAAGCTTTTGGGTTGTTTCATTCTTTGCATTTGCTGGTAATGGTGATGAATGGAATGGCGGTGCCTAGGTAACATATAATGCAGCTTTATTTTTATTTAATTTTAATGTGTGGATGTGGGTTAGGGATGCAATGGCGTCGAGACTTAATTTTTGAAACTGAATCATTCAATACACAAGAAAGATTGGAGCTTGTTCTTCAACTTTTAGATAATACATGGCCTATGTTGTGATGATGTTTTTTAGCTTTAGTAGGTATACTTCTCGGATTAACTTCATTTAATTCTAAGAATAGATGATGTAGGTGGTGTTTAAAACAAGAATTTTCCACTGCAATGTTGATTCCTCCGGGAATGTTAACTTGGAAATTCTGAAGGATGGTTGGAGTCCAGCCCTTACAATCTCAAAGGTTCTGTTTGACTTAAGATCAATGATTCTGACCCCTGATCCATGTAAGTGTTTGTTCATTTGTAAAGAATGGTGCTTGATGTTCCAGTTTTCTTCATGCCCTCATAGTCAAACTTGTTGTCTGTTAGATATAATTATTGAAGAAATGCCCCCGTGAAACAATCGTAGGTACTTTTCAATTCTTTGAATGGTCTGATTTCCATCTTACTAGTGTCCCCTGTGCCAAAGGCATGGTTTTTAGTTTAATTACTTAAATCTCATGGGTCATGGAAAATGGTGTCATATATGTAAAATTGGTGGACTGGACATTGTCGATCACCCCGCAGGTTTGATCTTGAACACTTGATAGGGGCACCTCATGCTACAAGCCTCTGTTAGTGGCGACTAATTGTTTTGAAGTCTTTAGAAAATTGCTTAAATTCCAAAGTCAACTAGAATATGGTTTCATTAATATCCTCGAACCCCATACTATATATCGATTGTTTCAAGGCGGTTCTTGCAAATTTCATGATCGAAGGCTTTATAGTTGTCCGAAGCTTGCAAGTCATTTAATTTCTTAGAAAGGGCTTCTCCTGGTTGCTACACCATCGCCTTAGGTGACTTATCAGTTCATTCGGAGATGTTTTGGACAGTGTGTACAATCTTTTTTCCCTATTAAGTTTTAATTTTTGGTTGGTCATGGGATGGACTTTAATCAATTATGTAATTGGGTGCAGTGTGTTGCCTCTAGGAACAGAACTGACTCCAGATTCTTCATTGTAGACAATGCTCTTGTTCCTGGCATTGCGCACCTGTATTTGGCTGATAGGAAAAGACATGATGAACTTGCTGCTGAATGGACAGTCCGGTTTGCCAAATAAAGGGGAGGAGCCAGTGTCACCTGTAGATCTCGGATATTGTGGTTAATCTTGGGATACCAAGTTGTTACATTGTCTGTGGCCAAGGAACATTTTAGGTTGTTTACGCTTATCTAACATCAGCACGGCTGGCTGGGTTATTAGTAGGATGAGCCATCGATGTTATCTACCCAGTGGCTAGGTGTAAACTCTGTATGGTAGATTTCAACCCTGTAAACTGTATTTGAAATGTTGTAAAAATTCCGGGGACATAAATTTCCCCCTGTTACCTGTTATATGTAAATGGTACTTTGGTAGAGTTCAACTTTGTAAAGGGTGCTGTGTCTTACCATCTTGGATGACTTGTTGCTTGCTTCGTTTGAGAGCTTATCTGTCGACACTCGAAAACAGAAGTTCAGCACTCTTGCCACTGTTGAATTGCGATTTTTAAACAAAATTAAGTATGGCAAGAGTTGAAAATCTGTTATAGTGTGTCAATAGAGGTTCCCTTGTAAAACTCTCACTCGCACAAAAATCGTAGTTTTTGAGAAACGTATCGAGCTAAGCTACTCGAATCGAATGAAAAGTGTAAATAGTACGACTAGTTGAGCCAACCCCAGCAAATCTTCATATAATGATCGAGTAGGTGAAGTTCTCCAGCTCACTTGCTCGTGACCTCATACGCCACCTACCTCTTTTTCCAACCGTTACCTTTCAAAGTCTGATCCTCCATTTTTTGATGAAACAACATTTGCAGACAGACAGTTAAAGAAACAAACATGGGAAGAGACAGCCAGCTGAATCCCGACAAGCTTGTCGCCGCGGGCTTCACTGCCGGGGAAGCGGAGACATTCTTAAAGGTCGTCGCAGAGGTTGTCGGGAGCGGTGGCGGAGGACAAAGTCCACCTGCGGTGTGGCGGGAAGTGGTGGCTCGGAAGTTGCTCAGGCCTGATCACCCACATGCGCTTCACCAACTCGTGTACTACACGCTTTATTCTGATTGGGATTCATCCCGCTTTGGCCCTCCTCCCTATTGGTTTCCTTCTCAGTATGTCCTCTACTCTCTTTTTTTTTTGCCCATGTTTCAATTTCTGTCCCAGTTCCCATTGTTGCTTGAAGTTGGGTATAAGTATCTCATCTGATACGGGTGTCCAAATGTCGGACTCGGCTATTTTTCGAATAAATTGTTCGTGTCAACATGATTTTTCGTTCTTAATGAAAATCAGGATTGATTGTCCAATGTTTTAGTGATATAAAGTCAAGGTAATTTTTGTGGCTCATTTGACAGATATGAATCTTGTTACACAAACCTGGGTCGTATGATGGAAGCTCATGGACCAAGGCTGTTAGGGAAATTGTACAAGGATCCCATTACTAGTTTCTCAGTCTTTCACAAGTTCTCAGTTGAGAATCCTGAGGTGAGTGTTGAGCTTGTTGTTTGTAGACTGTTATAGGAGAGTATATTCATATAGCTCCTGTTTCCCCATAATCGTTACCCTTCCGACTCAAAGAGAATGATCACTGTTTCACCGTAGAATTACTCATATTGGCTATGTTCGATGATGCTATGTTATATTTTTATCAGATTTATTGGTCCTTGGTTCTGAAGGAGATTTCAGTTTGGTTCCGTCAAGCCCCAAGGTGTATTCTTGATGAAACTGACAACTCTAAACCGGGAGGAACTTGGTTCCCGGGAGCAATTTTGAACATTTCTGAGTGTTGTTTGCTACCAACAAGTCATCCTAGGAAAATGGACAACAGTGTGGCTATTGTGTGGCAAGAGGAAGGCTCTGATGATTCCCCCGTCAAGCAGTTGACTTTAAAAGAACTGCGAGAACAAGTAATGTATGCTTTTATTTCACTCTTTTGTTTCAATAACAAATGTATGCTTTCTCACTGTTGGATTCAGATTTCTTTTTTTTCTCATGACATCCTTGCGTGTTGTCTTGCTTTCACATTTTTAAGTTGACATTGGTGACGTGGCTGACAGGCTAGTGGCTAATGCTTTGGAGTCTACTTTTGCTAAGGGTGATGCAATTGCCATTGACATGCCAATGACAGTTAACGCCGTGATCATTTACCTGGCCATAGTACTTTCAGGGCGTATTGTTGTATCAATAGCTGATAGCTTTGCTGCGGAGGAGATCGCTACTCGTCTGCGTATCTCACAAGCAAAGGGCATCTTTACTCAGGTGAGATAATCCTTCTAGCAAGTTTTGTTTTCATTGTCAACAGATCCCGTATTTGCCTTGCTATTTTGTTATGATACAGTAGCAACATCTGCCTGCTGCCCTGTTCCCACTTGAAAATCGACCAGATACAGATGCTAGGTCATTTTCTCCGATAACAGTTATGACCTTGGCTGAGACATAAATCCAAACTTGCAGTTTTTTGTAATTTCATTGTTTTATTCTGTCGGTTGCCAACCTTAACGTCTTTCTTCTTTCTCCCTTTCTCCCTCTTTAAATAAGATTCTGACTGTGACTATTTTTTGAGTTGGTCCTACTTTTCACTCTGATTACAGGATTTAATCATAAGAGGAGGACGGAAGTTTCCGTTATATAGGTACAGAATCTCTCCCTCTTGCACTCACACTAGTCCCATCTCTCTCCCGTCAGATCTCCATGTTGCATGGTAGTTACTCTCTTGCTTATTCTAATGTATTCTGTTGCTACCCTTCTCATTGAGACTTTACAACCCATATAGTGGAGGTGTCAATTTAATGCTCTATTAGTCAATAGTGTTTCTACATCCTAGCTGTACATGCTTATGCCAATCGAATTAATTGAGGTATTGTTGGATAATCATAAAACTAGGTGTTTGCTTTTAGTCATATATGGTGCATCCTTGATTGCTCTTCTGCTTCTGATGGGATGCTTTAAATTATCTCTTCCTTTGATGGTTTTGATCTTATATTATGTTCAAATGATCGTTCTTATCATGTTCTTTATAGTCGAGTCGTGCAAGCTGCTCCTTCCATTGCTATTGTGATTCCAGCAAATGGGGAAGTTACAGGTGTGCCCATGAGAAAACAAGATATATCTTGGAAAGATTTTCTAGCACGAGGTATTCAGAGCACAAGGTAATCCATATCTTAATCGTAAACAGTTCATATGAGGCTGCAGTATGAAGTAATAAAATATGGCCTTTTAGAGGCCTCATACCATCTAGAAGGGGTGGTGTTGAGTGGGATTCTTAAGTAACTTGCTGAGTTGAAACATATCATCCGCTTTGGTATAAAGTGATTCGGAAGCCCATTTGTTTTAAAAGTTCTTTTCCGGTGGCAAAAACCTAGGTATGATGGTCATTACTCCGACTGTGAGATTTAACCAGAGACCACTTGTCCCTTGGTAACTAAACAAGTGGTCCAAATCTAATACTTCCTTTTTTTTCTTAAACAGACAACATCACTACCTTCCTGTATATCAACCGGGGGATGTGATTACCAATATACTCTTTTCATCTGGAACTACTGGTAATGAGATCTTTTACTATGACATTCTTCCGTAACTTTTGATAAATTTTGTACTCATGCATTCTTGTAAAAACTCCTTTGGTGTGTGTAGCAAGTTGCAACCTTCCCTTCACCCTCTATCTAATATCTAATATCTATCTAATCTAATACTATTAGAGCCAAAAACTTATGTTAGGTTCCCGAAAGTCGGTAAGAACTGCACACTAGTCTTAATGGTGGTGTGAGCCGAAAGAACTAAAGAAACTTTCCTATTAGAGGAACCAACACTCATAGCCAACAATGGTGCTTCAAGGTTATCCATAGTAAAGTTTTGAGAACATTTGGCTACTTAAGAAAAAGTGGTCAAAATAGGCCAAAACCAAGTATATATCCACGATTTCTAGAAGAAAAACGGCCGAGGAACAAAAGCTGCTAAATTATTGAGGAAGCCCCTAGGGTTAGTATTATGCCTGTTGCAAAATATTAAAGCCAAAAGCCTATGGCACATCCCAAATAGGCAAAAAAACGTACACTATCCTCGAAAGGTGACTTATGCCGAAAGGTTCAAAACTTCCCTAACAAAAGAACCAACCCCCATATCCAATAAGATTACGTTAAGAGTGTCCATAGTAAAGTTTTGGTAACATTGGGCTACTTTCAAGAAAGTGGTCAAAATTGGCAAAACCCCAATGTATGTAATCCATGGTTTTCGACTTTTCGCCCTCAAATGGGCCTAGAACAAAAACCGCTCAAATTTTCATGGAAGCATCTAGGAGTCTTATTATGGGTTTTTGGCAAAATATTAGAGCCAAAAACCTATGTGAGGTTCCGAAAATCCCTAAGAACCGCACGCTAGGCTCCATGGGTGACGTGAGCCAAAAGAACTTGAAAAACTTTTCTATCAGAAAAACTAGCACTCGTATCGAACAATAGTACTTCAAGGTTATCCATAGTAAAGTTCTAAGAGCATTTGGCTACTTTCGAAAAAGTTATCAAAAGTATTGAAAAACCCAAGTATATAATCCACGATTTCTGGCAAAAAATGGTCGAGGAACAAAAGTTGCTCAAATTTTCATCGAAGCCTCTAAGGGTCGTATTACGCATACAAAATATAAGAGCCAAAAGCATGTGATATATCAGTAAAATATAGTTAGCCAAAAGCATGTGATATATCTCAAAATTGCAAAAACAGGCACATTATCCTCAAAAGGCGACGTGTGCCGAAAGGGTTCAAAACCTGGCCTAATAGAGGAACTCCCCATATCCGGTAATGTTACACTAACAGTGTCCGTGATAAAGTTTTGGTAACATTAACTACTTTAATAAAATTGGCCAAAACCAAAGTATATATCCATGGTTTTCGCCTAAAACGGGCGTTGATTAAAAGCCGCTCAAATTTCTGTGGAAGCACGTAGGAGTATTATTTTGGGTTTTACCAAAATATTAGGGGCCAAAAACCTATGTCATGTTTCGAAAATCGTGAAGAACCACACACTAGCCTCAATGGGTGACGTGGGCGGAAAGAATTTGAAAAACTTTTCTATCGGAGGAACCAGCATTCATATCCAACAATGGTACTTAATGTTATCCATAGTAAAGTTTTGACAACATTTGGCTACTTTAAAAAGTGTGGTCAAAGTTGGCCAAAAACCCAACTATATATAATCCACGATTTCTCGCCCAAAACGACTCAGGAACAAAAGCTGCTCAAATTTTTGTGGAACCCTCTAGGGGTCATATTATGCACATCAGCAAAATATTAGAGCCAAATGCCTGTGATATATCCCAAAATTGGCCAAAAAACGTAGAGTATCCTCAAAAGGTGAAGTGTGCCGAAAGGGTTCAAACCTTGCTTGACAAAGGAACCATCCAATAAGGATACGCTTAGAGTGTCCATAATAAAGTTGTGGTAACATTAGGCTAGTTTAGTAAAAGTGTTAAAAGTTGCCGAAACCAAAGTATGGTATCCACG
This sequence comes from Spergularia azorica, assembly GCA_038382645.1. NCBI lineage: Eukaryota > Viridiplantae > Streptophyta > Magnoliopsida > Caryophyllales > Caryophyllaceae > Spergularia > Spergularia azorica. Next base: position 19,154 of record JBBYHQ010223715.1, read on the forward strand.
GTTTTCGCCATGAAATGGGCCTGGAACAAAAACCGCTAAAATTTTCGTGGAAGCACCTAGGAGTCTTATTATGGGTTTCTAGCAAAATATTAGAGCCAGAAACCTATGTGAGGTTCCGTAAATCGGTAAAAACCGCACGCTAGGCTCAATCGGTGACATGGACCGAAAGAACTTGTAGAGCTTTTCTATTAGAAGAACTAGCACTCATATTGAACCATAGTACTTCAAGGTTATCCATAGTAAACTTTTGAGAGCATTTGGCTACCTTCGAAAAACTTGTCAAAATTGGCCAAAACCCAAGTATATAATCCATGACTTTTGGCACAAACTGGCCGAAGAACAAAAGCTGCTCAAATTTTCGTGGAAGCCTCTAGGGGTCGTATTACGCATATGAGCAAAATTTTAGAGTCATAAGCTTGTGATATATCCCAAAATCTGCAAAAGCCGCAGAATATTCTTAAAAGGTGACGTGTGCCAAAAGGGTTCAAAACCTTGCCTAACAGAGGAACCAACCCCCATATCCAATAAGGTTACGCTAAGATTGTCCATGATAAGTTTTTGGTAACATTAGGCTAATTTAATAAAATGGTCAAAATTGGCCAAAACCAAAGTATATATCCACGATTTTTGCTCTGAAATGGGCATGGAACAAAAACCGCTCAATTTTTTGTGAAAGCACCTAGGAGTCTTTTTCTGGGTTTTAGCAAAATATTAGAGCCAAAAACCTATGTGAGGTTCCGAAAATTGGTAAGAACCGCGTGCTAGGCTCAATGGGTGACATGGGCTAAAAGAACTTGATAACCTTTCTTATTAGACGGTCCAGCACTCATATCGAACAATAGTACTTCAAGGTTATCCATAGTATAGTCTTGACAATATTTGGCTACTTTACAAAAAATGGTCGAAATTGGCCAAAACCTAAGTTGGGTAATCCACGATTTCTGGCCAAAAATGGCCGAGGAACAAAAGCTGCTCAAATTTTAGTGGAAGCCCCTAGGGGCCTTGTTATGCATATTAGCAAAATATTAGAGCCAAAAGCCTATGGTGCATCCCAATTTGGCAAAAAAACGTATAGTATCCTCAAAAGGTGAAATGTGTTGAAAGGGTTCAGAACCTTCCCTAACAGAGGAATCAACCGTCATATCCAATAAGGTTATGCTAAGAGTGTCCATGATAAAGTTTTGGTAACATTGGGCTACTTACAAGAAAGTGGTCAAAATTGGCCAAACCCCACAATATATAATCCACGGGTTTTGCCCCGAAATGGCCCTAGAAGAAAAACCGTTGAAATTTTCGTGGAAGGTCCTTGGACTTATATTATGGGTTTTAGTAAAGTATTACAGCTAAAAACCTATGGTAGGTCTCGAAAATTGGTAACAACTGCATGCTAAACTCAATGGGTGATTTGAGCCGAAAGAACTTAAAAGACTTTTTTTATTACTGGAACCAGCAGTCATATCCAACACTGGTACTTCAAGGTTGCTTGTAGTAAAGTTTTGGTAATATTGGGTTACTTAAAAAAAGTGGTCAAAGTTGGTCAAAACCGAAGTATATAATCCACTGATTTTGGCCCAAAATGGCCCTGGGACAAAAACCACTGTAATTTTTGTGGAAGCACCTAGGAGTTATATTATGGGTTATAGCAAAATATTAGAGCCAAAAACCTTTAGTAGGTCCCAAAATCGGCGAAAATTGCATGCTAGATGGGTGTCGTGTGCCGATGGGGGTGAAAGAACTTCCATAGTAGTGGAACCGACACTCATATCTACTAAAAGCAGTTGAAGGCTGTATTTAATCAAGTTATGAGAGTTATTGGCACCTTTCAAAAATTTGCAAAAACCGGAAGAATATTATCCATGGTTTTTGTCCCAACCAAAGAACAAAAATGGGCAAATTGGCCAAAGAACAAAAATGGGCCAAATTTTTGTGGAAGCCCCTAGGAGTCATATTATGGGTTTTAGCAAAATTGTGGAACCAAAAAACTATGGTAAATCCCAAAATTGGCAAAAACACATAGCGACTACAACTGGTGAGGTGCCCAGAATCGGCAAAAACCACAAAGTGACTTGTCACGTATAACTAAAGTAATATAATACTATTAAGTAAATCAATGTAATATAAAGTTACTGGTGGCGGAAAAGTAAAAATAATATGAAGTAAATTTTGATAATTGAGCAGGCGGTAAGAAATATACATTCATAGGGCCCTCAAAGTAGTCTATTCATATCTTTTGTATACGATTAAATCCTATTAGTTGCTATTGGGTTTTTGCTAAGTTCTGTGATTCATGTCGAATGTACAAATGACTTAGGGGACCCAAAGGCTGTACCATGGACGCAACTTTCACCGATTCGAGCTGCAGCCGAATCATGGGCTCATTTCGATATTCAAGTTGGTGATGTCATGTGTTGGCCAACAAGTCTAGGCTGGGTGGTGGGACCAATTATTCTCTATAGTTGCTTTTTAAATGGTGCAACTCTTGCTCTTTATCATGGATCGCCTCTTGGAAGAGGTTTTGGGAAATTTGTTCAGGTTAGGCGTTTAAATATTATTTACATTATTTTGACTGGGACAATAGGGCCGACTTTTCAAGGATAGGTTATTTCTTACATACCATATGGTGTGGTTCATCAAATGTAACTCATAGGCTTGGTTGTTGATAAATATTTCCAGGACGCGAAAGTGACTTTCTTGGGTACAGTACCAAGCCTTGTCAAAACTTGGAAAAGTACCAAATGTATGGATGGCTTAGACTGGACAAAATTGAGGTAAAATCAACAATTTTGAGTGCAGGTTTTATTTATTTACTACTGTGGTCACTTGATGGACTTAAAGTCACCGCCACCGGATATGAACCTGTGCAGAATGTTTGGCTCTAGTGGAGAGGCCTCAAACTTGGATGATGACCTTTGGCTTTCATCAAGGGCTTACTATAAACCAATCATCGAATGTTGTGGAGGGACGGAGCTGGCAGCAGGGTACCTTCACGCAAGTCTTTTGCAACCGCAAGCCTTTGGATCATTCAGTACTGCACCTATGGCGACAGGATTTGTCATTCTTGACGAGGACGGAAAACCATATGTAAGTGTTTGCAGGGGTATATACTGTGGTGTCTTCTTTCAAAACCCATATGTTTTAGTGATAATTTTGCTATGCCAATGGATACAGACAATAACTTGGACAAATATCTGAGATTAATGAGTTTCACTGATTGTCTTTCGACAGCCGGAGGATCAAGCATGTGAGGGTGAGGTAGCATTGTTGCCCCAACTTATGGGAGCTTCTGACAGATTACTGAACGCAGACCATCAAGAGGTTTACTTCAAGGGAATGCCAACGTACAAAGGAATGGTATGCTCATCTGTCATGATCTTGTATATGGCTAGAAAATTTAGCTTAAATTAAAATGTATCTTCTAAACTAGCTGATATGACCATTTCATGCCAGGTGGTGTGCAGTAGTACTACTTTCCAAGTTTTATGTCGTACTGGCTTTGCTAATACCTTCGTTTTTCTCTTTTTATCAAGTTATTTTTCTACTGCTGATTCTGTCTTGCACTGTCTAGACAAGACACGTAACCAAGCTCATCTATTTAAGATGGATCAACTCAATCAAGTACAAACGGTCAGAGGTCAAATAAAATAAAAGAGAGACTTATAGGAATACTGAAACCTACACACTAATATGCCAAAATGCGAAGAAGTAACAGGTACACCTTGATGCCCAAGGTGACTTTAAAAAATGGAAATGTAAAAGGTCCCGAGTAGTTTTTGCATATGGTAAGCCAACAAAGCTAAATAGCATTGGAGTTACAAGCATCTTCATTCTAGACCTAGGAGCGAACTAGTGTACTAGACCCTACAAGAGTACAAGACCCACTGAAGTAACTATGTGCCCTTTATGGTGTTGTTGAGCATGTTGAAAAAGGATGATATATTAAGTGATGAGTGTAATTTTTGGGTTGATGTTTGCAGCAACTTAGGAGGCATGGAGATATCGTAAGGAGAAGCTCTGGAGGGTATTTTTTTGTACTGGGAAGGGCTGATGATACCATGAATCTTGGTGGTATCAAGGTACAGTTTACTTGTTGCAATATCAAGTATCATGAGTCAGGGATATCTACATTACATTCAACGAAATTTCTGTCTGATGCAGACAAGTTCTGTTGAAATTGAGAGAGTTTGCAATCGGGTTGATGAAGCTGTGCTTGAAACTGCAGCGGTTAGTGCAGCGCCACCCCATGGTGGCCCTGAATTGCTTATTATATTTGTGGTTCTGAAGGAAGGAGCCACTGCTGATCCAGAAAAGTTGAAGATGCAGTTCTCCAAAGCCATTCAGCGTCACCTGAACCCTTTGTTTAAGGTGACGTACTTAACCTTTTTGTCCTTAAACAATGAAGAAAACATATACAATATGACAGGGTAATAGGGCATGTGGTGCGTGTAATGGCGTGTACTGTTTGTGTTGGAGGGTGGTTTGTAAGGGTGCAATCTGACTGACTTGTCGTTTCTTTCATCTGACTGTTGATTGACAGGTGAGGTTGGTAAAATGTGTCCCGGAGTTTCCCCGAAATGCCACAAACAAGTTGCTCAGGCGAGTGCTGAGAGATCAGATAAAGAAGGAACTTTCTTTACAAAGTAGGATTTGAAGATTTGCATAAACGGATCAATTCGTTATTTGGTTGAGAGGCCGCCCAATGGTTAAAAGCTAGTGAGTTATGATAGTAATTTTTTCTTTTCTTTTTTTCCTTGATACTGTTTTTTTTTATTCTCTCCATTTCATTCATTTATTTACGTTGGGCCGGGTTTTGTGAGTGAAATGGAGGGAGGATATATAGTCTCTTTGTATACCGAAGGGTTTAGCAAATAATCTTTGCTTTGATTTAGGTTACATAAACAGAAGTTTACACACAGCCGTCAAAAACGTTATAGTACTCCGCATTTACACACGAAAATGTGAAAAATCTCTCCTTGCTTCAAACTATCAAGGTTGCATTTACCCCTCGTATGTTTGTTCATCATCATGAAATTGACGTTGAAACAATTTAAGAGGTTGAAGGGAATGCGAGACAATTCATTTGATAGAATCAGCTGTTTGCCAGATGAATTGTTATCTGCGATTTTTTCGTCGCTCCCAACCAAGGATGCGGTTGCTGCAAGCGTAGTGTCCCGGCGAATGCGCTGTGTTTTGGCTTGGATTACAAGTATTGATTTGGATGATTTCCCTATAAGTCACTGTGAGCTACGTCCCCATCTCATTAGGCGCTTCGCAATCTTCAAGAACTTGGTGAACAGCGTGCTCCAAGGCTGCGAATCTGATCATCTTACCAAGTTTAGACTTGTAATTGGTGGGGACAGGACAGTCAAGTGTAAAGGACGTCCTAGTCATGAATGTGGAAAATGGTGTCTGCCTGACTTAGAGCCGGCGCTTCTCAATGCTTGGATTTCTTTCCCGTTGGCGCGTATCGGCCTCAGAGAACTTGATCTCTGCATTTGTGTGCGGAAACCTGATGGTAAGCTGCCCCCTGCTGTTTTCGCTTGTGAGACGTTGGAGATATTGAAGCTCCATATGAATCTTGATGTCGTTCCGGATTCACCCTTTTGTCTGCCCAATGTGAAAGTGCTCCACCTTGCTTCTTTCTCCATCCCGGATGCCTTCATCTCTAGGCTGGTTTCGAGTTGTCCTGTACTTGAAGACCTTGCTGTTGATCGGTGTTGGTGGAAATATGCGGATTTCATAACCATTTCTTCCCCTACGCTTCACAGTTTGTTCTTGAATATCAGGAGATTGGCTGATGATTCCTCTGAAACTGATGATTACTCTGAATCTGATGAGGAAGAAATAGTGGACGCTGTGAGACTTGTGAGTGTTGTGACCATTGATACTCCTAGGTTACGGTATTTGCGATATTATGATGATTTAGCACATGAGTACCGTGTCACACAAATGAATGATCTTGTCAAAGCTGAGATTAACATCACATACGATATGCTAGGCAGAGAAGCTTATGGAGAGGCTACTTTCCAGAGCATGCTTAGCCTTCTCAGACCTGTCTGTAATGTCCAACATTTATCTTTGTCAGGCGCATGCTTGGAGGTTTGTAATGTGACTTCTCTTTTACTTTTAGTTATACTATATGATTATGAAGCTTAATTTTATGTTAATGAAAGCATAAACTGAGTAATTGTCTCTGCGTGTTGGCTGAAGATTATTGAAGAAGGCGATTTAAAAGATCAGATGCCGGTGTTTCATAATTTGAAGTATTTAGTGCTCCGTTATAATTATCGTAAAGGCGGGTGTGACTGGTATAATGTGTTGCAGGGGATTCTTACCTACACGCCTCGTTTAGAAACGCTTGAACTTCCACTGGTCGGTACTTTTGAGTTTTGTTCTTGACTTGCTAGTGTTAGCGGAGGTGTGGTGTTATTTGAGGGTGTCTTTTTTTTTTCGCAGGGATTTACCAGACATCCAGAGTCTGCATGGGAGGAACAGAGGTGGGGACGCGAGTGTTGGAAAAGAGCTCAAGCAATCCCATCGTGTTACAGGTTGCATCTTAAGAAACTTGTGACACACAGGTACATGGCCGTAGAACGGGAATTAGAATTGGTCAAATTTGTCCTGAGCAATGCCCTCGTTCTGGAAGAATTGGTTGTACATCATCGGAAGCAGCGTTTTGGTAAATTGGATATTGTAGATGAAGATTCGGCTGAGAAGACATTGAAGGAGCTGCCCAAAGCCTCAGTCACCTGTTCTATTCAAGTTCTGTTCTTTCCAAGTTGAGGGAAATTCTCAAGGCCTCAGTCACCTGTTCCTGTTGAAGTTGAATGAATACCAATAATGCAAGAACATTATGCGTTATCTTCGTATTTTCAGCTACTGAGTTATACTCTGTTATGTTTTAATTTGATTCCCAGAAACAGACTGTGAAGCGATGGGGAATGAGATGGGGAGTCACCAAACAGTGAGTTATGGAGGAATCATCCAAATCGATATTAGTGATCCAAGAAAAAACACGGGTCATTCGCCTCAACAAGACACTGGTACAGACAGCATCCTTGGATGGAAGGAAAGAGAGTACACGAGCCAACAATTCATCTGGTAAACTAGAGATTGGAACAGCATAATGAGAATCACTTGGTATGCTATCTACAGAATCAGTAAGATCATGCTTCTGAGGTAAAGAGCTAATGCTCACTCAAAAGTTGTTCATCTCCTGAAGTCTTAGAGCGCTTAAAACTCGGAACTAAACTACTACAGCGTTTCAAGCTTGGAATTTGGGAATCCTCCAAAGTTGTCTTACAGCGCTTCAAACTCAGATCCATACCCAAATCCAATCCTAATTCCTTAATTTTGGATGGTTGAGGTTTTTGGTAAATTGAAGATAAACTTCAACCTGAACCCAAAAACATTACTAATCTTCCAAATCAAATTTGATAAAGACTTTACATATGTTTATATGTAATTCATTAAACTACCAACATCAAATTGCAATAAGATCATAGCTTAAAATTGAAGAAACTAATGAAATTATGGATGGATTACTCAATCATTACATCCAAGCTTCCTAATAAAAACCACATACATACTCCTATTGCAAATTCAAAAATTTACAAGATCAAAGATCAAACCTTTATCATCAAATCCGGGGATGTTTGCTGTTCCCAATGGAGTATGAAATAGGTCGACAAACCATAACAGAGCTTTGATTTTCCAATGTATGTGACCAACCATTTTCCATAAACAGAAGTTACGGTATAGAATGTGCCAAGCTAAGCTTAACTATATACTCTGTATTTCACAAATCACGATGCCAGTCTATGAAAGTGAGTCCATAACCATCCAGTTATTTCAAACAAAATTTATCCACTCTTCTACTGCAAAAAATGTTCAACAGAGAAGTATAGAGGGTGACCAAAGAGTAAAAGATGAGCAAGGTAGAAGGAATCTCAGATTATCAGCCATGAACTCTGATAGTAAAACTGGATCTCAATCATATAATATTTGGTAAGAGATGGGAGTAACAAGAATTGATACATCAAACCCAGAACCCGAATAAATGCAAAACGATTCCTACAACTAGAATCCCGGTCTCAGGATATAACACGCTGCTTCTACCACCCATGAGCGGACTAACTGGTCCAAATGCCGTGGGGCTGAATCCCACACTCGAATTAGAACTGTTATACAGACAGGTACAAGTGATGTGAGTAGGAGATAAACCAAATGGATTTACAAACCAGATTACTGACATACAACAACGGACCAAAAAGATTACCTTCCAGTGAAACCACATGAACCATAGCCTGAGACAATAAAATGTCAATATAAGAATCAGAAACTGCAAATAATAGGTCATGAAAAATAAGAAAGAATAAAGGGATCAGACTTACTAGGATCAGCATTAGTCGTTGTTGCTGTACCATCGAAATCACAAGTTCCACCAACACTGTGCATCCTTTGATAGTAATCATTATAAGCATAAGAAGCATGATTCTCTGTGGTATCAGGGTAATAGCACGGTTGGCCTTCTTGAATGGCTGAGCAGTTGGCATGCCCATCACCACAAGCCCAGTTCAACCCTTTCCGCAACTTGTCTGTGTCCGCTCCTGCCTTTGCTATGCAGAAAAGACCTGTAGAATTGCCCGACATTTGGCCTGAACCTCCAAGACTGAGTGGATAAACAGTAGAGCCATTGTTGAAGAACACTCCCCAGTTTTTCTCAGAGACAGGACCCCGCCTCTCATCCTCGTTGAATAGCTCATATATGTAGGTGTTTATTGGAATTGTCGACTGACTTGGTGGGCCTGAGTTATTTAGAACTCTCTTGATCAAGTTGTTATTGTAGGTCTCCGCATTTTTCACAGTGGCATCAGGTTCATTAGCTCCTCCATTCCACGGCCACCCAGTTTCAGTCACAACAACTGGGATCCTAGAGAAGTTAAAAGCATCAATGGAGTAATAGGTGGCATCCACCATAGCATCAAACATGCTATCATAATGATACAGAGTGTTAGGATCAACAATTTGCTTCACAGGAGAAAGGGGTTGAAAAAGAGCATAATCAAGGGGGAAAATGCCATTTCCTTGGGTAAATCCGTAATAAGGGTATGCATTTATCATGAAGTAAGAGTTGGTGTTCTTTAAGAACTGAAGGATCTGGTACATGGTAGAGTTCCAAGATGAATTAAAGATGGCAGTTGAAGGAGGAAAAGGTCTGGAAATTATGTCCATAGAGTGCGGGGTGGAGACTTTGACCTTGAAATTTAAGTTGGAAGCAACAAGGGCTTTATGAAGGTTGTTCATAGCAGGAACCAAAATAGGAGCAGCATGTGGTATTGTGGTAAGGACCTCGCTACCAACAGCGATGGCTGTGATGTTGGTGTCTGGCACATAAGCTGCCACATTTCTGTTTATCCATGCTGCTGCAACTGATGGAGATTGCCCGGCTCCTAAAACTTCCTCATTCGTGACACCAACCATGACCTCTATGCTTGTGTTAGCAAGGGCATTAAGCATGTGAGCATCAGCATCAAACAGTCGAACATGAGTTATCTGGTTGGCTTTAAGAATTGCAACTACTACTGAAGCTGGTGGCAAGTTAGATAAATCAGTCCCTATATCTACCCCAATGAATGCACCTACAAAAGGGGAAGAAAACAACCTTAAGATTATTTCCCACAAAACTCAAGAGCAGCATCAGGGATACAGAAACAAAGAGCAAGGGGCAAGAATACAAAGTAACAGGAAAAACTTGATCAGTCAGTCACCTAAAGCACAGTGAGGAATGCTGAATAGTAGCAGTAGCACTCTCGGCAGCCATTTGTAAGGCATCATCCACCCTTACAGAAATCCCAAGCTATCTGCAATTCTGCACTCTCTTGCTATGTCACTTGCTGATGAACAACTAAACCTATCGACTACACTAACCTACGAGGGCGAAAAAATAAAAACCAGCTCAGGCACATTGATTAAGCAATCATAATTATAAATTCCAAACAAACAAAATGCCCAAATGCATGATACAACTTGTTGAGCAGCCAATTCCAATTTTAGTAATGTTGTAAACTTGTAAAGAAACAGCAATGAAATCAGATAGCTGCAACTATTAAGCAAATAAAGCAAAACCCAGATATCTCTAACCTCTGAGTCACCATATATTCATAGATTTCATACCCAACAAAGAACTCATCATCACTAATCTAAATATAGTAACTTTGCAGTGACAAGAAGAATACAGTGTAAATTAAGTAAAGCCTAGAATAAGTAAGCTGAAATTGGGAAGAAACAAAAAAAGAGCAGGCACAATTATTACCAGACAAGCAGTGGTGATGTCAGCTAAAGAAGAGGAAGAAACATCAAAATCCAGTCTCCAGAATATGCTACTCCAAAATCTAGCATAAACCCTACAAATATTACATTAAAAAAGAAAATCTTAAAAATTGCAAAACTGGTTATAATGTGAAAACAATGTCAAAGGTTGTGACTTGTGAGCAGCTACATTTGACAGTTACTACTGTGTTGCTAAACCTGGGAAAAATTGCAGGAAATTGAAGAATAAAGAGAGAGAGAGAGAAGAAACCTGAAGAAGAAGATTGATGAGGGCGCAGAAACCAAGATAGAGCGACCCAGCTGCGTCAAGTTCACTTTACTACTCCAAATCCAAAGTAGTGAGATTATACTACGTTTGTGTCCCTCTTTTTGCTCATCTTCTGTCTTCTCCTTTTCCTATATTATTTTAATAATACTATAATTATTATACACAGTAGTAGTATAAAGGAATAGTAGAGGATTCATACATGCGTTCTACAGTAACATTTATCAAGGAATCCTATCTTTGACGTTTTTACTAAAAGGAGAAAAGTTACAGTGAAAGAAGAAGATAGTGTTACAGTGTGGGGGGGAAAAATGGCAGGGATTTTGTTGAGGAGGTTGAAAGGGGAATACTTGCTAATTAAAGAAGACCAAAAGATGACACCATTTTGACGGTCTTCCCCTATTAATTACCCTTTAATTAATAGTACTAGTACTACTTAATTACTGCACTCAGCTCATATTAACCCTTCAGTTTTCACCCTATGCTCTGAATCTCATAGTGTGTAACTGTGTACTATGAAGGAATCAAGGAAAGAGCGACTGCCGGTAACTGGCGAGCGATCAGCCGTCCATGGAACTCGTACCAGAACCGAACACCTGATTTGGAGTTCAAAATAAAAGAAGACTGATAACATGTGCAACGCAGAGATGCCAGGACAGAAAAACTTCCATGCAGTTCAAAATTCAAACAAACGTCATAAAGTGCATCTTTTTTCTAGCTGTGTCGCACACACAGGCACCTTCACCTTTTAGCCCAGTCAAAAGAAGGCGTCATTGCCATATTGCAGTATTTTTAACTTGGAAAGGGAAACATTTATCATCCTGCATTTGCTTAATCCAACTTTTACAAACTGCAACTAAGAAAAGATGTTTTTAGATCTCAGTAACAACCAACCTAAAACGGAGATCAACCTCGACAGTACAACAACAGCATAAAGACTTAACCAGAATATCCTCAAACACCAACGCAACAAAGTCAGACATTAACCGATGATCGCCTCATTTCAGAATCCTACAACCACCTTTGGACTACACTGCGAGTTTAACTCATCAAAGACACTACAAACCATCCTCACTAGGTGATTTGTCTCTGATTTCCTCCTTGGGACTGGGAGGGTCTTCCGGAATCGGGCTTCTGCTCCGGCTCTGACCCCTACCACTGCGGCTCTTGCTCCTGCTGCGGCTACGACTTTTGCTCTTGCTCCGAGAGTTGCGAGGTGGAGGTGAACGAGAATATGATCTTCCTCTGCTTTCCCGAGAGTAAGACCTTTCCCGACTCTGCTTTTTGTCTTTGGGTGTAAGTGACCTGCCCCCAGAAAATTCACATTTCAATACATTATTACTTGAAAGGTCTTTAAACAATGGGCATGGACACTCAAGAGACAACATTAATGACAATATCCAAGATCCACAAATACCGTTTCAAAATCCATCAAGTTTAAGATATGGAGAGCAAGATCTGAAGCAAGGATAAGGAAAGAATATCATGGTCATGTAAATCTTACAAGGCAAAAGAAACAACTAGCATCATTCATGCATGCCATATTGCACCTGATAAATGTTCAGTTCAGTGGACAAACAAGACAATTTGCACCCCGTACCATGACCAGCACAAAACACTATTGATAAAATCTTAATCATTCTGCATTTGCCCCAAGGTTAGATTCTGCCCAACATTATAAATATGGTGATACAAACATTAGCACAGAGCACAGATTGAGTTCGCAAAGCCCCATCTTCACTAACGTAAGTCACACCTAATAACTACACAAAGACACCACACCACACAGGGACAAAATATTAAAAAAAAAAAAAAAAAAAAAAAAGGACAATTGGTGCATAAATGGTCAGCGCCGCGATCGAAGAAATTACCTTGAATGTTGTCTTCTTTTGGGTGAAGGTGAGTAGCTACGAGACCTCGACCTTCCACGCCTTGCAGGTGGCGAGCGGGAACGCCTTCTGTCATTCCGGCCCCTGTGGCTACTGTAAAAACCTCAAGTAACGCCCCAGAGTTAAGGACAGGATAACAATTTTATCCGCACCCAATCAAAGTAAATTCTAGAAGTACATAACAGTCAAGAGCAATAAAAAGCCAAGAAACTCAGACAATGGTTGAATAGAGTTGAAGGGGAGTATCGCCAAACTTTGGCACACGAGTTTGATGCCTTCTCTCAAGCAGCTCGTACTTTGTGTTAGATCAAAGTCTTTCACGTCAAAAATGGACCTCAAAAGAAAAGAAAAAAAATACTCCGTGTTCTGCTTTAAAGGATACCCCTATTGTGTGGATATCTTCCCTCGGAAAACTAGTACTATTGAGTTAGTTCCGTGTACTCTTACCATAGTATCAAAGATGAAGAAGAATGAATTTCAGAATCCCTTCACATGTGACAAAAGAAAGAAGAAATAGGCCACAATATGAACACCAGCCCACCATGCAGAAACGACCAAATCTTTCAACACCAGTTCACAGCGGCTCTCAATTGAGTTACGAGACTCCCATCAAAGCATGTCTAAAGGTAACAAATCTATTCCTTGCTCAAGCTACACCATGTGTCGTCAAATTTAAACACAAGACCTATGTCAAACTATGGCATCACCATCTAATTTCCCACATTACTGCAGGCAAAACCAAATTCGACGTGCACAACAAGCCCCATACAAGGGCTGGAAAGGACTGCAATACACTATCACCAAAAACAATAACTTTCACTTTTTCACAACACAGTTCATAAAAACTTGAAACATACACTGCAACAATGACATCAAAAAAATACTGCCTACCTTGAACGTTCTCGTAACCTCATCTCAGGTGGTTTCTTCCTGTTCTCCTCAGCAAACACAACTGTCAATTCACGACCTTGAAAAAGTTGACAATCCATCTGGTATTTTGCGTCGGCAGCATCAGCAGGGTCCACGTATTGCACGAAACCAAATCCACGAGGTGCACTGCAAAAGGTGCAAGCATACTCTCATGGTATTGAAAGACAATAATTATTCTTAAAAAGAAACATAGCTTAGATGAATTATAAAAGTGCTATGTGTACTCCATTAATCTTTAAGAGCAGACTCCATCGATATGAAAGGTTGTGGTAAGAGCATAAGAAGCAAGCACACGACTGCTGACCTTGCAAAGATCAGTTTAAAGAGTGACTTGAAATTCTTCAAGACTTGAATATCTTCACAATGTACTCTTTTCCAACTTCCTTGGACTCTTCATACCATTTATAACATCTTCAACAGGACTCTTATTACTTGATTGGTCTCTTCAAAAACATTAAATTCGCTGTTCAATCTCAAAAAACTTTTAACGAATGGACAAAATACATCATTGAGACAGACCGATGCTCAACAAGTAAAGCACTTATGTTTGAGGTTAAAAGATTTTTCACTTTCGAAATCACACTGTTAGCGTCATGTGTTACTATGTGCCACGTAAATAACCTCCTCCTCCTCCTCCAAGACAGACACGAGAAAAAAGATTTACTTGCTTCCAGGGAAAACTCGCTTAATTGGTTGATTAGAGAAGGTTGCTCGTATTAGACAAAACTCAATTATAATCATTTACAACAACAGTTTAACAAGGCACCCCAAACCTTGAGTCTTCAATATGTTATAGTAGGACGGTCATAACCCAGAAAAATGCATCAGTATAACTGAACCAAAATAGTGGAAACAGATGGGGCTTCAAGCAACAACACCGTACAGGCACAGGCAGTAAGCAACATAATTAATTTCGCGAGCTGAAAATCAGAAATCAGTAACCAATAACTAACCCAGTGTAATAATCACGGGGCAAGTAAACGTCCTTGAGGGGGCCAAATTGCCCAAATGGTCGACGAAGGTCTTCTGGTCTGAAAAAGCACGCAACGGGATTAAATTAAACATCCTCAGACTCAGCAGAAAGACAAGCAAGAAAAACAGAATGTAGCAAGAAGGATTTGGAACCTGCAATCATGTCGAAGATTACGAACGAGTAAACTAGTAGAGGGGTCTCTGCCGCGGCCGGAATAGCGACCTCTAGGACTTGGGCTGCGTCGCCTCTTGCTGTAACCGCCCCTTGGAGGTGACGGACTATAACTCCTTCCCCTCATTTTCCCAATTCAAATATCTGTAACACTTCAACACCAAACAATTACTCTTCTCCCTGATATACAGCTAAAACCAAAGAGAATGGTAACTTCAACGTCAAGTTAAAATCCCAACTCAATCTGATAACAAATATATTAATACAGCTAAACCAATGAGAATGGTAACTTCAAGGTCAAGGCTTCTCTAAAAATGAGCATACAACAACAGTTAAAACTCAACCACAGTAAAACTAATCTGAGAGCAGTGTAAAATGGTGGGGGTATTGAGCAACTTGCATAAGATATGGTAAGTGCCTAAGTGGTACAAAAATCCCCAAATATTCAGACTGATTTATTTTCCCCAGGAAAGCGAATTAAAAGCTTCTAATTCAAGATATGCATTTGCCTAAATATTGAGTATAAACTTGTTTAAATTGAGATTTAATACCTGATTAAGTTGAATCAAATCCAATCTCACAAATATATATCACCGTCGATTAGCTGCTTCTCGCAATCGACACAGTTATTCTCGTCTTCTATTTTCTAGGGTTTCTTTCCTGCTTCTATCTGGGGTTCTATTTTTCTAGGGTTTTCGTGGGCCAATTAACGTCATTTACTTGCATTTCCGCCTTTTCATCCTCGTACGCTTCCTCCATTTTATTAGGCATCTCGAATCGCTAAATTTTATAAATGTTGCCGAAATTAAAGCATGTTATTTACGAGCTAAGGCCAAAATAATTCGGCAAATGCACGTGGTGTCCCTGAGTTTTAACGTTTTGCACATAGTATCCCTGCTTTTAAAACTACTACGCTCTGGTGTCCCTCAATTTTACACAACGCGGCAGGTGGTGTCCCTGGGTCTAACGGTGTTAACAGAGTTCCGTTAAGTGATGACGTGGACGTCATTAGTAGTTGGAGGGGAAATAATTAGTGTTATTAATTATATTTTAATAAAAAATTATAATAAAAAATACAGTTGTCCCTGAGTTTTCCAATTTAATGCAAATGGTATCCCTGCTTTACATTGAATCCGTTTTTTTCGTGAAATTATTGCTTCATAGTTGTGATTTATGTTTACATTAGATTTCAAATGTATAATAGCCCGAAATTTTATATGAATTTTATAAGTCGACTTAAAAACAAATTTTTTCGATAACGTTATAAGAGTAGTAAAATAATATTATAAAATTCAACACTCAGAATCATATAAAATTTTGAATTTTTTTTTGAAATTTTTTGGAATTTTTAGAGAATTTTTAGAAATTTTTTTTGAAATTTTTTGGAATTTTTAGAGAATTTTTATTTTTTATTATAATTTTTTATTAAAATATAATTAATAACACTAATTATTTCCCCTCCAACTACTAATGGCGTCCACGTCATCACTTAACGGAACTCTGTTAACACCGTTAGACCCAGGGACACCATGTGCCGCGTTGTGTAAAACTGAGGGACACCAGAGAGTAGTAGTTTCAAAAACAGGGACACCATGCGCAAAACGTCAAAACTCAGGGACACCACGTGCATTTGCCGAAAATAATTCCGTAACAAACATGGCTAAAAATTATAAAGAGCGATCATAACTGTCATTTTATTGGTTTTAGCAAAAGATTAAAGTCAAAGATTTACAGAAAGTTCTAAAATCGGCATAAGATACACTTCTCTTAATCTCAATAATTGACGAGTGTAACAAAAGACTTAAATACTTCCTATTAAGGGAACTTGTCCTATAGGAATGAAATTTATCAATTTTGTGTGCTAGCTCCTACGGTTTCATATTGTATGTATTGATAGAATATTAGAGCTAAGTGTTCGAAACCGATAAAAACATATTCTATCTTCATTAAGTGACGTGTGCCAAAATAAATTGAAGAACTTTTTTAACAAAGGAATTAGCACTCATATTTAATAACAATGCCCAATGGTTGTCCGTGGTGGACTTACAACTTATCGACGCATCTGACTAATTTTTGAGATGGAATTGGGCGAAATCAAAAGAGGTAAACCACGGTTTTTGGCCTCAAAAGCTTATGAACAAAAACAGCTCAAAATCGTTGTAAAATTTTGAGAACTTTTGGTTACTCAAAAATGAGTCAAAATGGTCTGGTCAAAAGAGGGGGGATATCCATGATTTTGCCCAAATTATTCCGCAACAAAAATGGCTTTTTGATCTTTCTTACATAAAAAATATGTTCATTTGTGGGCTGGGGTGACTTAGAGAACTCAAGTGTCCATGGATTAGGAATGAGGAAGACAAATTAGCCCACCAATAAGTTGGCCTAATTGATTGTAGCCTTTGTAGGTATGTGTGAAGAATTCAGATTTGGAGAGAGAATGGATTGAAATTTGAATTAAAGAAATCTCAAATTGAGCCCATCATATCTCTAACCAAATGCCAGTGCCTTAGTGGTAAGGGTTGCTTTATACGAAGTATGCAGTTTGATTAACGGTCTTTTTCATTCGACTTATTTCGAAATGTAATTACAATAATAAATGAATGGTTGCATAATTGATTATAATTTAAGATTAGACTAACGTTAAAGAATTGACTTGTAAGTACATGTCAACTATGCTAAGGTAGACCTAAGTAAATGAGGAGTTGACTATGATATACAAAGAAATGAAAAGACTTGAGAAACATTGAAAATGAACGAGTTGCACACTTGCACAGCTACTAAGACAGTGAGGTGTGAGTTTAATTTATATGGACGGATTTGGTGAAGACGAAGAAAGAGCGGTGAGGAAGGCCCACGGCTAGGGTAATACTATAAGGCCGGTCGCAATTTTTGGGAGACACGGTACACTGTTTTGCACGCAAATGATCGAGAAAATTCATACGCATTCACACCCACCTCAACTCGTTAGGACACTTGGGGTTTTGAATGTTTCTCCTCCGATCCGTCTCAATCTGGCTCGCTTTTGCCCCCCTTTTCTTGGTCGGAGAATTCTTGATAGCCACTCCAAGTAATCTCACCTAATTAATAACCACAACTCTTAAATCCCAACTAATAACACAACATTTTGACTAATTAAGCCAAGTACTCATCAGTCAAATGTCTAATTAATCACACAAGCAAATTTGTCATAGGAGTATTGTTATCATGCATGATGTTTAAATTGTTGTCACTTTGAATTCATTCAAACATTTTACATTTAGCATCAGCACCATAAATCTAATTAATCATGCAATGTTATAATTGGAAACACAGTATAAACCGATTATTATGTGATAACTTCATTATTTTACAATGATTAATTGATATTTGTAGTTTAAATATGCACGTAAACGGATGGTTTTATAACTTTGACATGAAATTAGTTAAAAGTACTCACAATTAGTACACTTGTACTATCGTCCTGGTTTGAGCGATATAATTGGAGAAATAATTTGTACATACGTACGCAGGGAGGAAGGACACTAAACGTACACAGCTACGTACCACCAGTACCATGTGTATCTGAGTTTATTACGAAATCTGGCCGGGCAGGTCTTATTGTAATAGGACTAGCTAGTTATTGCATAAAACAGAGTAATTATTATTTCTCAGCACCCTAGCTATCATTGCATTACATACATTCTTAATTTCATATCAAGTACTGTACTTTAATAAGTAGTGATTTCTTAGGAATAGAATTGTGGATACATACGGCCTATCAATTGTAAATTGACTAGAACTAGAGTCCAAGTGATTAAATGACTATACTTTATACGGTCATAAAACTAATTAGAACGGATGAGTTCTTTTATTTTTATTTAGTATTTTAAACAAGTGCTCATTAATAAAACTATCAACATTTAATCAGAAATTCAGAAGCGATGAAATAGTCGATATTATTGAATTGCAAGGGCTTCATTATCACTCGAGTATATATTTAGCTAGATAAGATTATAACTTATAAGTTCATTTGCATGGCGCTTGGCATGAGATACTATCGATCGATAATAATGTAGCAAATCAAGGGAAAGGGAACGTGGCTAAATGCTGGAGGGAAACGTGGCTATCATCGAACCAAGAGATGGGAAGTGTACTGTAACATGTACGCCCATCTGCAGTGGGTCATAAAAAAGGAGAAAGTTGGCGTATGTACACGCAGATCTGTGAGAAATGCATGGCATGACAGTTGTTCTTGACAGTCATTTGTCTGATTTCATTTGATTTTTTCCCTCTCGAGTCCCTCCAATAATCCAATTATTAACATTAATTGTTGTGGTTACTCGCTCCTATTTAATGCAAAATAAATGGCAAATGATATTTCATACTCATAGTCGTTGGGACCAGACCCAAGTACTATAATAGGATTCTACATTATGCATACATATAGGTTTTGACTATAGTACTTGTACTACTTGGTTGGTTCATCGTGTTCTTCAAGCTTCTCTTTTCTTGTTTGGACAATGAAAATGAGCTGGGGTGCTGCTTAAACTAAATGCACGTGACAAATGCATGTACCTCACTGGCTTCACTTTTCCATCATTGCCCTAGATTAGGTTAACTAATTGATTCTTATCATCTCTAAGTATATTTAGTGGTTACAATCCTCATCCCTTATTGCTCTATTATTTTTCATCTTTTTGCAATTAAATAGCTACTAGTGTGTGTGTGTGAATGATAACATCCATGATTTGGCGATAATACAATAATTTGACCTAATTGAGCCTACATCGTGCAATACTACGCTGCAATGTATTAGCGGTAGCCATTTGGATAGTTTTTGCTATTACGCGCGATTGAATGGTGATAATAAAGACAAAACACGATGTTTGCGTATCAACAAAAATTAGAAATAAGGGCAATGGAGTACTTGTAATGAAAGGTGAGCAAGAAAAACCATAAAACAGAGCATATAACTAATTAATGCATGTATAATAAGATCCGATAGTTAGCTTAGGGAGAGGTAGGTTGATGGTGAATCAGTGAGTTTTGGTTAGAATAAAAGAGGTCATAGCGATATAAGGCAGCCACGTGGGTGTTAGGATTACTCTGAGCCCTAAGGTATTTGAATATTAGAGATCAAGTAGTTAGTAGGAGTATGAAGATTGGGGGTATATATTTTGGCTATGTCATACTAGTATATTACTATTCTGGCTATTGCGTATCACAGGGAGCCACGTTAGTAGCTAACTAGCTGGCTGCATTGAAATTCCGCAGCAATTAAACGGATTTAATTTATTATTAGCAAAGCTTAAGAATCAAATTAATTGGGGGTATCGATCTGATGATTGGGGAAGATCTAGTTTTATGGTTCAGAGTCTCGGAACTTAAGATTCTGGTATCTAAGCTAATTAAAGGGGATCATATTGCACGTCAAGTAATCTAATATTCGTATTTGCTGCTGTTTTGATCAATCTTTACTTAATTCTACCCCATGAGAATTGAGAACCAAAGTTATCAGGAACAAATGTTTCTATTAGTACCCCTACTCTGTACTTGTGAATGTGCATGCATCAGTTTATAGTTTATACTACCGGCCACTTGCATGCCAAAAATAATGTGAATCCTCACATATTTATTCTTGTCCTTGCATTGTCCCGTTTCTATTCATTGAATGTCTAAGAGTATATGGCAAGCTAATTGACGTACATGTTGTATATGTATATGTACGATCTTATTCCTCTTATTGTTGGTAGTTGATCTACAAAAGCCAGTGAACAATTTTAGCATAAGATCTACTGTGTATATTGGAGTTGTACATTATGTCTTCTTATTGTATATCACCTTTAGTCAAGATAATTCGGCAATAATTTGTACTTATGGATTACATAAATCTGTGTGTGTTATGTTTATAAAATATCCGAGACCCTAAATAGTAAACATTGTACTTAAACAAATTGTTGCGGTGAGTACGTACGTACTATAATAGTCTTCTAGCTAGTACTCTGTTTTCAATCATGTGTACGAAGCAACGCAAAAGTGAAGCTTGTAGTATGTAGTAGTGAAGTAGGAGTAACTTTAACCTAGTAGTATATACGACGGTGGCTTCGTGAGAATTAAAGAAAGGAATTAAAGCTTAATTAGACTGAAATTGGGCGGCGGGGTTTCATATTACTTTGATCTTGAATTGTACGTAGGTGTTGCCACCGGCGGTACGGTCCGGGTCTGTTGATTAATTGGGGCTTTTAACCGCCCCTGCTTTTAAGTGACTCTGTCTCTACGCGCATGCATACATGCATGATGTTCATGTCCGTACTGTTAATTAAACTAATTAAACACCTCCGATCCTTCTTAGTTTGAGTCAGAAGTCAGAAGTCAGAACTCTGCCCTTCCACGCACGGTAGTATACTAGCATTTCATTTCCCTTATTTGTTTTTTCTGCAATATAAACAACCATTATGGAGCCCGATACTAATTAATGTTCAATAGTCTTGACGTAACTAAGATGGCGCGGCATAACATCATACTCAAATAGTATCTCTAGACAACATTTCACTAGTAAATCGTCACCAGTGTGAATATCCATGGTTCATCACCACAACAAATTATGTTTAAGCGTTACAAGGCAAGTTCGAATGGGTCATGCATGCGTGGTTGGAAATATATAGTATATACTTGCATGAGTTAATATGTGAGGGGTTAGCTAGTGCCTAGTAGTATGAGATATGACAGGTAGTATTTCATCATTTCAAACACATTTATGGAAAAAAGTTTATAGCTGAACTCCCAACAAGAGGTAGCTCATAGTATATAATTATTTATGGGGCGGGGGTGAATTTTGTATTAAAATGAAGAAAGGGTAGTGAAGGGGACAATGAGCAAATACCTGCTTTACACTGGCATTTTTGTTGCCATTAGCGTAGCGCATCAAATATTGATTCATGGGGGAAAGATATACAGTATATTGATTTTCAAGTCAACCCAAAAATTGTTGATCACTATCAACGTAATAAAGCGAGAATATGAAGATTGCAAGAAGCTTCAACACCTCCATTTCGCTGCGTCACTAGCTTTATTTTTCAAAATTGACCAATTTCATTTTCAGCCAACTTTAAATACAAAATATTCTATTACTACTTTAAACATATTGCTAATCCATTTGCGTACGTGTGCTAATACCTCATCACCTATCTAGTTGAGCTTAATTAGTCATTTTGTGCGTGTGTGTGTGTTAGATGTTAATTGGCCCCCACATTGTAGGGTGATTTTTCTCTTGTAATGAACCCCAAGAAACATTCACTAACAATATATATATCTAGCATAACTATTCGTTCTAATCAAGTACGTGGCTTGCAAGTTAAGCTAACGAATCGCGATCTTTTACTATTTCTTGCATGACCTTGATTTGTACATAAGTAAGAGGTGACATAAGTAAAGCTAAGAGTTTGGAAATGGTCAATGATAATAATAATATAAGCACCGAAGCACTCCGCTTTTTAAAAATTGAACATGCTTCATGCTTGAATTGATGAGACGAAATTCATGGTTAGATGGGGTGACTTGTGGATTTGCTTAGCTTGACTCTGATGTATTCATGGTCTACGAATGGACTTGTTGCATTGTTATCTTACTACTTCCTAGTTAAGTCAATGACCTTTTACCAAATCAATGTTTCAAATACATACACAATATTAAGGTGATTAGTAAGACATTGTCCAAACGACAAAGGCTAATGTGTATGTAAATTATACTAACCCCGTCGTGTACTGTATGACAATATGAAAGAAGGATAAAATTTAACGAAATAAACGACGAAATAAAAACAAAGATTGAAACTAGTAGTAACACCGACAAAGATAGGAGGGGGTAGTGAAGAATGTTGGGAAACTGGTTGAGGCGTAGGAAGGGTAGGGTGTCCATGAAAATTGGGGTATTTGGGTTGGACAATAAAGTAAGGGGGGCGGACGGTAAAATGAAAAGTGAAGTGAGTAATGTTGACGGTACTGGTACTGGTACTGGTACTAGTACAAACCCCCTTTGAGAGTCTTGACCACGTGGTTTTCTCTCTCCTCATTTCCGTCTCCCCTATATATGTCTGCAAACTCACCCTCCCTTGTGTCCCTCCATACTCGTACCTCCATTATTACTCCGTATCATTTCATTTCTCCCCACATTTCCTTGACTACTACTAATAACAATACTCTCTCCTTTTCAATTCCCAAACCCAACTTACTTGAATAGATAGATTAGATACTTTGTCCAATTCAAATCAAAACCCTACCAATTTGGGGCATTCTCGCATATTCACCTTGAGGTAATTTTATTCTTCCTTTGCTTTGCTTATCTTCATCTTCTGTGTTTGTCTATGTTTATTCATCCTCACACTTTGTATATACTATTTAGTAACAATGTCTCATCAACTCCTGCTCATCCCATTCTTTCAAACTTTATTGTTTTTTTTTTTTAAATTTACCATTTTACTGCTGTGTTTTTTACCTTGTTTCCCAGTAATTAATTTACGGTACATTTTAGGTAATTTGAAACCCTTGTCCATGTATAAATGTTTGAATATGTAGATCCATTTTGTGTTGTCGGTCATCTAGTTACGCCGTTTTGGTTGCCATTTCCGGGTTAGTTGGTGGTTATTTCTGGGAGCTTCGCTATTTTCTCAATTAAAATGCAGCTTTATAATTAGTTAGTTTGGAGCCCACTGTTTTCAGTAGATCCAAAATTTGGGAGTTTTGTTGTGTTTCTAGTAATTCAATTGTATTTGCCACCTCTTCTTCTCTCATGTTTCTTGGAAGCTTGCTCCTTTTTTAATTTATATGGACTTACAAATCAGGGGGATTATCATTAACAAGTAAAAGTGTGGAATGGGCGTATCCTTTTCGTTTTCATGCCCGTTTTCGTCTTACAACGATTTAGAGACTAGCTTGCAATCCCTCATTGTCAAGTCCGTCTCTTTGGGTAATGATCATCTCAAGACTCCCCAGCGTTCCGTTAGCTTCACCCACAAGGATCATCATGATTCCCAACCTTTGATTCTCCAAAAATCGCTGCCTTCTGGAAAAATGATTGTAGAAGGATCTGTCAGCTTCAAACAAAGAGATTCTGGCACTTTGATTTCCATTGTTTCCAACAATTTGGATGATTCTGTCAAATCCGATTGGTGCACGCCTCCTCCAACTCCTACTGCAGGATTGGCCAGCCCTAAGCATGTGGCTGCTGTTAAGCTTCAGAAGGTTTACAAAAGCTTTCGCACCCGAAGGAAGCTTGCTGATTGTGCTGTCCTTGTTGAGCAAAGCTGGTGAGCTTTCCATTTCTATATATATGATATGATGCTACTCCATTTTTCGACAGTCTGCAGTTTCTTTATTATTGCCCTCGACTGTGACTGAATGTTGATGCAAAGTTTGATTTCTGTTTGTAGGTGGAAGCTTTTAGATTTTGCTGAGCTCAAGCATAGTTCTATATCTTTTTTCGATATTGAGCACCACGAGACTGCTATTTCTCGCTGGTCTAGGGCAAAAACCAGAGCTGCTAAGGTTGGTAAAGGCCTGTCCAAGAATGGCAAGGCTCAGAAGCTCGCTTTGCAGCATTGGTTGGAGGCGGTGAGTATTTTGGAGCTTTATTTTTAGAGTTTTGTTTCCAAATATATATATATGAGTGTGTATCTTTGGTGCTGATCCATGTTACTATATTTTGTGGCACAGATTGACCCTCGACATCGTTATGGACATAATCTTCACTTTTACTACACTAAATGGCTTGAGTCTCAGAGCAGAGAACCCTTCTTTTACTGGTAAATGAATTTCTGTGAAGATTTGCTGTTGATTAAGATTAATGCGAGTTTCTTGTCTTTCCCTTGAAATTGTTCCTGATGAATTTTGTATGATTGGGACAGGCTTGATATTGGAGAAGGAAGGGAAGTCAACTTAGAGAAATGCTCAAGATGTAAGCTCCAACAGCAATGCATCAAATATCTGGGGCCGGTAAGCATCATCTTTATTCACGATAGCATCATTTCGTTGGTTTGTATGAACTTGTATCAAGCTTTTAGTTCTTAGAAATATCTCTAATCAAGGAAGTTTCTTTCCACAGATGGAGAGAAAGGCCTACGAAGTTGCTGTCATGAACGGAAAGTTCTATTACAAAGAGAGTGGGGAAATCCTCGACACATCATCCGATCCTCAGGCCAAGTGGATATTTGTGCTGAGCACATCCAAGACCTTGTATGTCAGCAAGAAGAAGAAAGGCACATTTCAGCACTCTAGCTTTTTGGCTGGAGGTGCCACATCTGCCGCTGGGAGACTAGTGGTCGAAAATGGCATCCTAAAGGTAACAATAATGATCAAATTGCTGTAATTTGTAGTTTCCACAGCTACGCAAATGCTTTTGACATGATTTCTGATACTGTAATCTTGATTTTGAACAGGCGGTTTGGCCTCACAGTGGCCACTATAGGCCTACGCCAGAAAACTTCCAAGACTTTGTCGCCTTCCTAACGGAAAATAATGTGGATCTTACAGATGTTAAGGTGAGCCATTGGAAACATTAACTGCCTTTCAAATTTATCAAACAACTTAATAAGTGGGCACCCTTCCTTAACAAATGAACACATTACTGATGAGCTGTGTTTTTCTTGTATGCTCTGTGCAGTTGGATCCAGTAGATGAGGATGAACAATCACTTGGCAAACAGAGAAGCAGTCTTCACTACAGAAACTCTTCTGAAGAAGATATGGCCACAGAGACAGTGGCGGAGAATGATGAGGCAGACGTTTCAAGCACTGCTGCGAAAACTGATGCATTGTTAGAAGTGGAGACTTCTGTTGCACCCGTCGAGTCCAGTTCTCCTGTTTCTCACTTCTTCAGCAGAAAATTAACCAATCTCGAGATACCTACTAGAGATGCATTATTCATGAGCATGCAGAGTGAACATGAGGCTTCGGAGTCCAGTGTAGATTATTTGAAGGTCGATGATGGCTATGATTCAGCTACAGAAGAAGCATCAGAACCTGATGAGCATGTAGGGAATGAAGTCTCGATGGATGAAAAACACGAAGAGGATGAGCAGGAAATTATTCCAGCAGCATCAATCCTCCAAAGGATTAACTCTCATAAAGAAACAAGATCGTACCAATTAGGAAAGCAGTTATCTTGTAAATGGTCGACAGGAGCAGGGCCTCGTATTGGATGCGTGAGAGATTACCCATCAGAGCTCCAGTTCCGAGCTCTAGAGCAAGTGAGTCTGTCTCCTAGAAGTGCAAGCGCAGAAATGAAATCATTCTTTTCACCTGGATATGGAGCAGGATCAAGCCCAAAGGCGTCAACACCAGTGTCTATAGTGTGTCGGAGAAGTATTGAGCAGTGTAAGTCACAGCTGTCGTCTCCCTTGTCTAAAGAAAGAAACCTACAGGGTAGCTGTTGCTAGTGAATTAGGGAGATAGTAGTACTGACCATTCTTTATTCGTTTCATTCTTTCTGCTGTGTATAGATTCAGGAGTGTAGTTTTAGTCATTCTTTTGATTTTACCAGGGAGTTCATACTCATGGGCTCATGGTAGTTCAACTTTCAGTGACCATGGCAAGTTTTGTACAATTGTCGTGGTTGTTTCCGTACATACACAGATGGAGAAAGTGAAAATGTTCAGATTATAGGATAAAATCAAGAAGTGTCATTTTTTTCTCAACTTTCTTGGTTGATTCTTTATGCTAAAACAATAAAAACTCGACATTTCAATTGTCTCGAGTTTCAGACTCACTATCTTGTGCGGTGCCTGCCTAATGACAGAGTAGCCTTATGTCATGGATCTCCTTGCAATTTCAGTCATTTTTTCACTTGTCAAAATCATCTGTATAGAGGCAACAGTGTGCTTGATGAGTTTCAGGTACAGATACAGTAGAATCAGTAGAATGGATGAAATGGCGTCTGGTACGGGCAAGTTTGTTGATCAGTCGCATGCCAGTTACGCGGAAAGACTAGGTAGAGTTCGAATTCAAGGGGGCTTAAAGTAATGCACAGTGGTTTGACTTTCACCAGAAAGACATTGTTTGGTAAGTAAGACTGACTGTATATTTGTGGTTGGTTTAAACTGCGTCACTAATGATTCTGCTGTCATCCCATAGCAAACCACATGTTGCTTTCGATTTTGGTCAAAATCTTTTATATTAGAATACAACAATCTGTTGGAACTTGCTCACTCACTTGTTTTCTTCGAGTTTATTAAAAATCAAGTAATGTAGATTCTAAGTTTTGGGTAAACGAGTGAAGTGGTATAGTGGGATATGCATTCACACATCTGTGTCTAGTTTACTAGACATTTACCTTAATATCTGCAAATTATGTGGAGCTATAATCTTAATTTACAAAACACATGCTAATGGCTAGTTTTGGTGTCTAATTCGGAAAAAAAACTGTGGATATTAACTACTTAAAAGGTTGGTGTGGCGTAAATGAGTGATTATTAGGCGCGAGTCTAAGAGGCCATGTGCAACGATTTGTCTGTTTTGGATGGCCTAAAACCCTAAACTATGACTAAAGTTCAAAACCCGTGTACATTTGGTGTTATTATTGGAATAAAGAAGGAAGAAGCTGGTAGTGGAGTATTAAAAGGCTAAGACAGAAGATGAATAGATGGCAAAATGTGTAAAAATGTTAGATAAATCGGGTGCTGAGACTGTGAGTTGAAACGTTCACACTGAAAGAAGAATAATGCACAACAAGTAGACATGTGAAAAGCTGGAGGGGTGAGTTGTGAATTTTCAGAAGTAGCTGATATATATCATATATGGCGTGCTAAAACACGCACAAACGTCGTTGGTTAGACTCGAGACATAATGTTTGCTGTTGTAGACTTGTAGATCTGCATGCCACCAGTGCTGTATCAAGTACAGGCAGGATTCCTATTTTTAATCTGCTTTCTCTCCTTTTTGTTTTAGCAACTTTGGCACATTATTAGCTACATTAGTCAAGCTCATGCCCACCATTCATTATTATTAGTAGTACAACATTATCGACAACAACAACTTCTTCTCTAATTATTGACCCAAATATATGTAAGGGAGTACATAATTGGAGCGGTTTGCTACCGAAAGTCAGTACCGATCTGATTTTGGTTGTTTGAGGCAGGAAGGGGGGAAATGACAATAGAAATGAAGAATCAAGAATGTTCACTATTAGGATTATATTTTCTCCCTATAATAAGGCGTAAAGGTCAATACAATGATGAGAGAAGAAATTTCGAATCTAAGACTACCTTTTGCACGGGAACCTTCATGTTTCTAGCTAAACCTCGACCTTTTTAGTTGTATCAATGTCATTCGGCCATAGCATAGTGAGATTAAGTGTAGGAAAGTTCAAGGAAAAATGGGAGTTTGATAACAGTGGCCAAAAGAGCATGGCAACGGGATCTTGCAAATAATGGGCATCTACATCTTATTAGACAGGATAAGGTTCAGTGATCACGTTACTAGGATTCTATATACTCCGTATGATGCTTTAATTTTCGACTTGGTTTGTTGAAGGAATAATTAGGAACTTTTGATGAGAATGTTTAGAATATACTTAAAGTTGACAGCTTTAGTAAGTACTACTGGTAGTATACCTTAAAAACAAAGGTGGTGTGATTTGATGATAAGGTTCTAGGAAGCTAGTCACTGATGTTGCAAAAGCAGGGAGAAGCTTCTTCAAAACACCACTCATCATTTCATATCTGATCTCTCTGGTAGTGACTAGGATGAGATTCCTTCTGATGCTTCATTAGCATTAAAAATGATATTAATCAGACTAACAGTGATATCTATGGAAAATAATTATGACACCCTAGTATCTTCAATACGATGTGTATCGGTGCTTGAACATTTTGCGTCTCTTTGGTTGAAGACATAAGTTGTGATTAGTGAGACGTCTTTTGTGCATTTGGTGACAAAGAGGTAAGTTAAAATTGTTGTTAAAGCTAATGTACAGATGAGATCACGAGTCAAATCAAAAAAAAAAAAAAAGGAGCATTCAGCTTAGTTTAGTAGTGTGGTTACAAATGCTCTGTGTTCTGTGTTCTGTACAAGAGAACGAGTTACTAGTTTGGAATTTTGGATCCATTACAAGGTTTGGTAATATTGGTTTGATCCTGAATTAAAAATAAAATAGAAAGAAACCCAAGTCCGAATAAAGACGAGCCACTCAGATCCAGTCCCACGTGATATGAAGGCCCATCTTGTAGGTGGATCAGTCATGTTACGTAACCACGGACTAGTCCATTCTTATACAGTTTTTTTACCCAAATAAGTGATTGTCTGAATCACAATTTCTTACTCTTCAATCTTCATACAAGCAAATTAATCTGGTATTTTCTCATTACTTTACGGCTAAGGGTTATATGAATCCTATAAATTCTAAAACAATTGCGTTTCACCTTTCTTGTTAACACTTTCGAAAAATACAATGAATCACTCACTCTATAGTTTTAGTCTATACTCTCGGAAATTCAAATCGAATGTGAGTTTTTCGTATCCCCCACGGAGAAAAGTAACAATAAAAGAGAGTAGTTAATTAGTCATAGTAAAAGAGTAAATGGGAAGATGGTGAAAAGCAGGTTTTGAATTGAGAGAGACAAATGCTTGAAAAGTAGAGAAATGAGGATAGAACTAGTTTTTGCGTTCGTGAAATCACGGGTCTATTTTTTTTCTTCCTTTCAAGTGAAAATTGTAGATTTTTCTATGGGAAATTTTTCAATATACCCCTGAGGTTCCCAAATTTTTCAGGTATACCCCTCTGGTTACCGAGCAATCCAGCGTACCCCTGAGGTTTGCAAAATGCTTTTTTTTTTTGTGTTTTTCACTAACGGACACTAACACCGTTAACCATTTTGATAAAATTTGCCCAATAATAATAACAT
>JBBYHQ010224032.1:0-23726 GCA_038382645.1 Spergularia azorica
TTTAAAAATCTTGAGAATAGGGGTGCTGAAGTAGTGGGATCATGCCATGGATTGCTTTGCATTTGGAATATGGATCGTGAACTCTCCCTTTACTTGTATAACCCGACTACACAAACTCACAAATCACTCCCCTATCTGCCTATCAATCGTGCACTGTATTCTGGTTGCTTGAACTTTAGTTTTGGGTTTGGATATGATAGCGTCTCTGAAGTCTATAAATGTGTGAGGATCCTTCAGGCTCCGTATGAGGGAACAGATTACTTTGATAGTGAAGTCATGGTTTATAGCTCGAAAACGGATTGTTGGAGAAAAGGTCCAGATCCTCCTTACTATTTTGAATATGCAAGGTTGTTTAGCTCCTTGGTTCATGAAATCTTCCATTGGGCTGCTGAAAGTAAAGACAGAGCGCACCTCCCTATCATTGCGTTTAGTCTGAGGGATGAGACGTTTAGCTCAATACCACTGCCTGCTATAAGTACCGAGTCTGTGGGCAGCAGTTTCATTGGAGTTCTGAATGAATGTTTGTGTGTGTCTGCTAACTATTTTGGTCACTCTGATGTGTGGGTTATGAAGTAGTATGGTGTGGCTGGATCTTGGGTACGACAATTTACTGTCCCGAGTGGTGGTAATTACAACGTCTTGGACTTGGGGAGGCCTATCTGTTTTTTCTGGGAGCTGAAAAGAATTGTTTTTTAGGCAACTTCGGTCACTGGTGATTTCGATTTGCATGGAAACATTCGAAATGACAGAGGTACATGTTGCGGGGTTTGATAGCTGCTGGGATGCCCTTGCTTGTGTGGAAAATCTGTTAATGCTGCCCGGGCGATCACATTGATTGTTACTACCTGAGAAGAAGCTCTACAGGAAACAAGAAAGAGATGGTCAGGGGGCGAAATTGAATCAGTATTCAATGATGTTATCTTCTAGTGTTACATTTGTTTCTGCATTATTCAATGACGCACAGCAATTTTTTTGGCGTAAATGGTTGAATCTCGACTTCATGTATTTTTCAAGTGAGGGCCTATGAAATGAAGTTCCACAGCTCCCTTATATTGACATTTGATTTCACTGAATTGAATATTTGAGCGCTTACAAATCTTCAGCAGCCATTGAAAAATCCATGGTATGTGAAGCACCCTTTCATGGACTTTGTTGTTCTCGGTAACTTTCTGTATCTTTAAGGTTTTAGTGCTCAAAAGTTCTGCTAAACTTTTGATTTTTACTGGTGAGTTTCTGTGCTTCTTTACACCCAAATTTCTGTGCTTCTTTTATACTCCTTGTATCTTATAGATGTACTTAGTACGAGTAGATTATTTCGAAAGTCTGCTACATCTAACTGATTAGTGTCTCCATCTCTCACATTATCTCAGCCACTTCCCTTGTTCGAACTTGGAAGTACAGAATTTGGTTATTAGTGAATAGTGGTCTGTGCGCAGTCTCTCTATGTTTCAATAGGAGTAAGGCTTGCATACATCCGACCCTCCCTTACCCCGCCTTATGGAGGGAGCCTTTAAGGCGCTGGGGTCATGATGAGTGACTGCTAGTCTGCTTTGGAATAATTAAGTTAGACAATTTTCCTTTGATGTTTGATTGTTGATTGTTCAAAGTTTCTATCTTTTGACATTTTGCAGCTCCGAAGTCGTTATCGTTCTTTTGTCCTCTAAACTGGTTCTGTCTTGGCTGTCTTAGATAAATTAAAGGTAGATTGTGTAAATAATGAGCAGTTTCGTTTTGATGGCTCCTATTCTCTTAAGATTGCCAGTGCAGCTTTTTTACGCTTTCAAGTTCTAGATCTTTAGTGTTTATTGTTCCGAAATTCTACTGAACTTCGAGTTTTCACTGGTAAAAATTTTGTGCTTCTTTTCACCTGAAAGTTTTGTTGCTGTGTTATTGTGTTGTGGAGTCCTTAGTCTCCCTCCGACCCTCCCAAAATTGAATCGAGTTATTGATTATGTTCATTCATTATAATGGCCACACTTTCCATGGATGTGATCACTGAAATACTTCTGAAATTGGCTGCAAATCCTTTGCTACGCTTCAAGAGTGTGTGCAAGGCATGGTATGATTTAATCAATGATCCTAATTTTTCGAGGCTTCATCTAGAACGATCCCTTGCCACTCAAACAAACCTCCACTTTGTTATCAAAACCCTAAATCTTCATTTGGCAGATTATGATACTTTCGAAAACCCTGTTGAACTTAATCACTCCCCTATTTGCCTATCAATCCTCCATTCTGTTACGGTAAAATGGACTTCTGCTTTGGGTTTGGGTATGATAGCTTCTCCGGAGGCTATAAATGTGTGAGGATCCTTCAGAATTTTGACCCTAAAACGGGTTGGTTCAAGAATGAAGTCATGGTATATAGCTTGAAAACTGATTGTTGGACAAAGGGTCCTGATGTGCCTTACTATTTCAATTACCCAAAGCTGTGCGCTAGCGCTTTTCTTCATGAAATTATCCATTAGCTAGGTGAAAGTACAGACAGAGTACACCTTCCCATGGTTGCCTTTAGTCTGAGGGATGAAACATTTGACTCAATACCGGCCACTGCCTACCATAAAAACCGAGTTGCTGGGTAGCATGTACTTGGGAGTCCTATACGATTGCCTGTGTCTTGCGGTTAATTATTTTGATCACTATGAAGTATGGGGTCATGAGGGATTATGGCGTGGCTGGATCTTGGACGAGGCAGTTCACTGTTCAGAAGGGTGATGGTTATGACATTTTGTAGAGACCTATCTGTTATTCTGCAAGAAGATCGGACTTGTTTTATAGGCAAGTTCGTTTGATGGTGGTCTCCATTAGCTTGGAAACGTTAGAAACTAGAGCTGTAGAGGTTGCTGGTTTCAGTTTATGTTGGGATGCCCATGCTTGTGTGGAGAACCTTTTAATGCTAACTGGAAAAAGCCATTGATGCTACTTCCCACGAAGAACTACAAATGACGTGATGGAGGGCAAAAACTGAATTTACGTTCAACAATCATAATCTGAACTTGTTGATTACTCTTACTAGTTTCTACGTAATATATATTGTCTAATTTTTTCCGTTCACGCTGATACGAGTCTATTGAGATTTGAGAGTTGTGATCAACTCAGCTTGGTAGACTGTCTTGCTGGAAATGGTTTTAGGCCGATGAATCTGATTTCCTGTTGAGTTGTATTGAAATTACCCTCGATTCAAAGTTTCCGGCTAAATCAATGCTGAACCATGTTTTTTTTTTCTCTAGACTTCCTAATATTATGTTACACATTCATATGAATTGGCATAGTGTGACATTTGCAAGTAA
Source organism: Spergularia azorica (assembly GCA_038382645.1). Classification (NCBI taxonomy): domain Eukaryota; kingdom Viridiplantae; phylum Streptophyta; class Magnoliopsida; order Caryophyllales; family Caryophyllaceae; genus Spergularia; species Spergularia azorica. Next base: position 3,290 of record JBBYHQ010224032.1, read on the forward strand.
TGTTATTGATCAGAAGATGCAGTTTGTTGATTGCGTTTCGCAGACTTCTTAAGCAGTTTTGGTGTCATTGCCCATAATATGCAGATTTGGAATATATGCTTACGGAGTATCTAGGAACCTATGTGATATTATAGGTCCAAACCTTGCACATGAGCAGAATTATTCTCTTCTCTTTTTTAAGCATGAAGTTTATGCGAAAATTATGGGGTTGCTTCGATAAAAAAACTTGTTCACTTATTACTGATGTTATTGAGTTATATCAAACTGAAACTGATAGATATGCTCTTTGAAACCCTGATCTTATAAATTTCAGACATCAGACTGATAAAATCACCCTCGATTTGAAGTTTCCGGCTTAATCTATGTTGAATCATTTTTGTTTTTCTCTGGATTTTTCAATATTAAGCTACACATTCATGTCAGTTAGCACACTGTAAAATGAATTAGTGATGTTATTGATTAGAAAGATACAGATTTGTCGATTGCGTTCTGCAGGCTTCTTAAGCCAGATTTGGTGTAATTGCCAATAATTGTGTAATTATCTAGGTACCTAGTATGTGATATTATAGGTCAAAATTTGTCCATAAGCAAAATTATTGTCTTTCTATTTGAAGTATGCAATTAATTGAATTTTATTGGCACAATATGGGGTTGCTTCTATATATACTGGGTCACTCATGACTTGAGTTCACAGTTTCAGAATTAGATTTTACAACTATTTCATGATGAAGTCATTCTCTGGTTTTCTCGATTTCATTTTTCCCTTGTTGTCCTGCTTTTCTGCATTGCCAAAGAATCTCATGGCCTCAAGATGAAAGTCATCCTTCCAACCTCGCCGGAGTCACCCGCCTACCTTGGCCACCTGAGTTCTCCTGAAAAAATGATGAGGCTTGTCAACCTGGGTCAATCTCGAGTTCAGTCTTGAGGTAGCAGGAGTAACAGCAACCCAAAGGCTTACACCTCCAAATTTCTCCGGCCTTCTGTAATAGGCCACGATATCTTTAATTTATTATATTTTGCTAAAGTCGGGCTTGGTTCTTTCGTTATCAGCAACCATTGATTCAAAACTATTATTAAACTATGTAACTATAAAACGACATATATTGCACATAAATTACACTATAAAACGACATATATTGCACATAAACTACACATAAACTACACATTTTTGCATATAATCAGATTAAACACAATTTGATTATCAATCAAAGTAATTAAGGTAGGAACAAATATTAATTTGATTAAGTAATCAGATTGTTTTTGAATCGTAAGCTTTTGAGGTTCTTGCATTCCTCAAAACTCGAGTGTTCACTTGAGACTGAGCTTGATCTGTAAGCCTAGCAATTTTATCAGTTGAAGTAAAATTGCCTAGGTAAACTGGTGACTCTGGGGAAGTTGGGGAGATTACATTCAATTTTAGACCTTGTGATAATTTGGTTGTGAAAATGAGTACCAAAAACAATAGAAAGATCTGAAGAGAAAGTGAGGTTGGAATAAACTCATGTTGCCCGTGTTTGAAATCAGAATGGTTGATTTGTGAATTTGCTGAATGAAGTGCATTATGGCAACCCATGTCTTAAAAAGAGAGGAAAAAAAAAGACGCTTATCCTGTCCAAAACCGAAAATAAAAACCCGAAAATTTACATTGGTTTTGGTTAATTGGTTTGGACTAGATTTTTCGTGTACACAAAAGTTCAAGTTTTCGGTTTCGGTCGATAGATGGACACCCTTTTAGATTACTTAGAAACCAAGACATGTGACTCCTGCATGGGGGTTCAGGCCTTTATGACATTAAGACTACCCGCAATGGTGCCCTTGCCCGCCCTAGGGCAACACACCAAAAACCGATTTTTTATTACTTTGCCTTAGGGCAATGCCATGGTAGATCACATTGGTGGCCTAGGGCACTACCATAATTTTATTAATTAAAATTTAAAATAGTAGGATTGATACTTTTGGAGAGAAATAGTGAAAATTAAAATGTACACCGAAGTATATCAAATGTGGTCCCTATTTATAGATAATGAAAAAAATATAATTGTTGGTGTAATTTTTTTATTTTTTTTTTGAAAATTTTCCGATGCAAAAATAGCCGTTACAATGTACGAAGGTAATAAAAATTTCCACAAATCAAAAAATGCCAAGTGGCATCATTGTATTGGAAGGTAGCAAAAAAATCTTCTCTCTCTCCCCAAAATAGACATTGCCCTCTTCTATGCCTTTGGAGATTGTCAAGGGCAATGGATGCCCCTTGTATGCCCTTGATGCCTCAAATTTATTTATTTTCCTCTTTTGTTTAATCCTATGCCCTTGCCCTTGGGTGCAATACCACACCATTGTGGGTAGCCTAAGGTAAGAAGTCACACTCATCATCATGTGTGATTAGAAATTGTGGCCCAGGGCAATTGGGCAAGTCCTAGTTCAAGTACTCATTATTATTGTGCAGTCCAAATAATCTTTTAAGGCAATGACATCCTGTTCAAATAATCCTTCTATATCAGGCTCTGGAGTCTGAAATAATGTTGACTGATAATTAAGGACTCCTTCCGTGAAATAATTTTTATATGATTTGATGCACTGCCTGAGAATACTTTCCGATGATAGATGTCAGTTTGGCAACTTTGAACATAATTATCGGATGTCGATGAATTTTTTTTTTTTTCAAGGCCTAATTGACGTACTCACTCGAAATTTTGTTGTAGATTTCAAAGTTGTTTAAACGAGTAAAACGGCCTTCGCGATGTGATTAACTTACGACGTTGTTGTCACTTATTTGACTCTTAATTAAAGGTAGTTCATGTTCTTCAATTTGGTCTCAATTAAATGGTGAGAGAGACCATGCATGTAAGTCCAATAATACATGATGATGTAATGTGGCATATGAGATAAGTTGAGCCTAATATATATGACGCAACATTTATGTTAAAAGATAATTCATCGATGGGGTTTGATTTGTAAACCATCTAAAATCACAAAACAACCTAATTTTAACCCAAAAAAAAAAAAACAAAAAAAACAAAAAAAAACTCCTCAACAATACCCTACGACAATTCCCTGGATCCAACGGTGGTCGTAAACGTGATCCTCCAAGCTTAACAGCCCTACGACAAACCCGCTTTCCCGATTTCCGTTGATTGATTGATTGATTGATTGAGAGAATATCGGTTTAAGGTTTGCTAGATAGATTGCTTAATTTATTGTATATGTGTGAAATGCTATTTAATTGAATAATTTCCACATTTGTATGTCTCGGTAACTTTATACCATAAGTCCATAATTAGTAATCCGCAGCTGAACTCAGCCGTAGCGGTTTCAGTAGCTGTTAGCGTAGCTGTTAAAGAAGTAGCTGAAACCTATGTGACATGTTCGGTACAAGCTGCTGTTGAGGTAGCATTTGTTGACAAAGGAGAAACGTCTATGGACTCGAGCTACAGGATTGTACACCATTAGAAATTGACGAGAAACTCCGTAAAAAAAGCAGACCAAGCCATTGCATGAACCAATTAACATCACATGGTCAGTTATACTATTGGTCTTGATTTAGCAGTCGTGAAGCTTAATGGCCGGGTTCCGAGGATGCCTAAAGTCGTAGGTGCGAAGCGTAGATTGGGAACGGAAAAGAATAGTGTGGCTTGAGTTTGTTTCGTGAGACCAACGTAGATGGAGTTTGACGAAGTTTTCGTGGCCGATTAAGTCGCGCCATTCTTTCGAGACGCACTTGAAGCGTCCGAGAGACTTGACATGGTAATCTTAACAGGATTTCAGTGATTAGCTCTACGGGGATGTGATTAGCGTTGCCGCACATTGTGTTGGTCATTCTTGTAACACAAGCTGTGAGATTCACTCAAAAGATAAGTTTTAACCTAAGAATGTATATGATTTTTTTTTTTAAGGAAGAGCATATAGGTTTGATTGATGCTCACGCTACGGCAATAGGAGTCTCATTTAGTTTGGCCTCGGCACTTCTAATTTATAGAGTCGAGTGGCCCAAAAAAATGAGGCCGCGACTTGAGTCTCGGTCAGAGGTACGGTCTAGGTGAAGCTTGACGAATTCGAAGCTGTGTATCAGGTCGAACCATGGCTTGGAAACACACTTAAAGCGTACAAGAGGCTTCACAGGTAGCCTTTTGAGGATCTCTATCTGTAGATCTTCAGGGACATTGATCCTATTGATCCCTTCATGGTTGCTTCATTTTCGTACTCCCTACGATTATCAAAAGTCGTTACGTTGGATTTGAACGAATACGAGAATAATGTAGGAGCTCCTAAGAAAGTTGAATACTTGGGTGGACAATGCAAGTTAATGAAGACTTGCCATCGAGAAGAAGTTATAGGGCTGGGCCGTGAAATATTTGGACTCATTAGGCCCATATTACCCGAAGAGAATATAAGGGTTTTCCTCATTTGTATCGGGTACATTTCAAATGGGCATTTTTACACCCACTCGACAGATTTTTAAACTACTTTATGTAAGAAGACTGAGGAGTATTGAGAACTGTGACTCACGTGAAGGAGTGTAAAAAGGAGAGTACCAGTACACATTTAACACTGGATAAAATTCTCTTATAGCAGGGGTCAACACTTGAATTACAAGATTATACTCAAAGAATAATGTGGTTAAGCCAGTCGATTTTCGTACCAACGAAGTCAATTTGCTCGAAAATAGATAAAACATTGCCCAGTGGAAGTAGTATGTGATTAACACATTTAACACATGGTTCTATCACGTAAGTAGAAAAGATGAAATTGTAAGTCCTTTGCGTGTGCCGTGTGCGTGTATGACTTAAGTCACTTAATTCACAACAGTTGCAAGTCGTTATATATAGCATTCATTTCGTTGCTTACTTTGTTTGACGATTATTTAGCTTAGCTGATATAGTTGACAAAAAAAGATTCAATTATTATAGCTTGAAGAAGAAGAAAATAATAAAACTTCGATGTTGATCTACTTTTCGTGATAGTTGGCTTTTTGCATGATCCATAAGAACGGGTCCAATAATTTATATCCATGTTGGTTGATGAACATGTTCGATATTTTTTTAGCACTAGTAATAAGCTGATTAAAGAAGTTCAAGGTATAATAACATTATCGTTTGATCTAACATTAAACTATATTCATCACTAAAACTAATAAAACGATCACAAACTATGTAAAAATGAAAACTTTTTAACAAGTAGTAGAGAATTTCTTAATAACTTACTCAGATTGCGTCGTTTAGGAAACATTGTATTTTTTTTAGTTTGTATTACTTTTTAGTTTCGTAATACCTGAAAAATCCACTAAACTCGAATTTACACTTATAAGTGTTGGGCGTCATACGAACTATAGATTGGATTGGTTATCTACTAGGCTAGTTGCAAAACGGTCCTAGCTCAAACAAGTAGAAGAATACGATCACTTTGGACCAATAAATTAACACTTTGAACCCCAACCATAATGTTGAAACTGACTTGTGCTTTTTGTACATAAAATGTATATATAGAACTCACACGATCAAGCTCCTACACAAAACAAAAGGTTTAAAACTATCTTAGCAATCAACAATGCATCAAAATAGTATGCCAAACAAGAACTTACCCAATTTAGCCACCATTGTAGCTCTCTTTAAAGCCACATTATTGTCTCCTAGATTACTCTACGCATTGTCTTTGTACTCAATCTTCGCCACACCGAAGTTAAATGCATGGATGTTGGCCGCGCCTGTGGTTTTGTGCCTTATTATGGTGGTGCTTAAGGATTTTGGCGTCCAGAGTCGGGATAAGGCATCGTTGAGCTTCCTTGTCTTGGCCGTGATTGTTAAGCTCAATGTATTTGGTGTGCCTGCCGTGTCCTGTCATGTAGTTAAAGGAGTAGCTGCAACAATGCTGATAGTAACGGGTCATGCTGCAAATGAACTATTATGAAACAGGGTGAGCACAATTGCAGCTTTGTGCAGCTGAAAATTACATGTTTGATATTTGTTCATATTTTTATGATAGTTTTTAGCCAATATACGTTACAATGATAGATTTTAGCCATTTCTGAGTGATTCATTGTCAAAAAAAAAAAAAAAAAATAGGATCAGAATTATTGTTTACCGGAAATTGTATCAGCAGTTCTTGTTTACTGTCAATTTCTTAAAAACTTCAACAATGCACCCGAATATTTATGCACATGACCACAGCCTGGAAAAATAACCTCAGGCTCGGAACTACGGTTCACCAATGCAGAAGACATCATGAATCAGCTGCCTACTACTAGTTACCAGTAGAGAATCACATCAAACATCATCTGGAACAGCATTGAAAAAAAAGCTGCCACACGATTTATCCTGCAAGAGGTTAAACATATTTCAAAGGTAGTATCCTGAGCATCAGAATCAAGCAAACATTACGATTTCTTAGTATGGTACTATAGCACCATATAGTGTACAAAGTATGGTAACTTCAGAACTAAGAACCAGAGCTTCCCCCCTCAAAAACCTCAAAAAAGAAAAAAAAAAAAAAAACGAGCATCAGTATGCTTCTGTTTCGTGGCCATACCATAGGAACAGTATCATGAATTCATAACCAATAAGCATCAGAGCTTTGTACAAACAAAACTACACCGTATCTTACAAGCTCTACTCTATTACTGCAGAATTCAAAGGCTACTATTACAAAAAAAAAAAAAAAAAAAAAAAAAAAAAAAAAAAAGTGGGGGTTATTCAAAGGCTAAGGCCTCGGAAAATCCTGAAGAAACATCTTATAAATGTAAACAGGATGACTAGTGAAGAGCTACAGTTCCTCAATTACAGCCTAGCTTTTGTTCTTTGTTTGTTGATCGGACGCTAAGGATTTCCTGTTGTTGCCCCGGTGTTGTAATTGTGAAGCCTTTTCGGCATGAACCAGTGCTGATAAGGAATGCCAAACTTCCTCTGGCTGCTCGAGCACCCAGCACATAATAAAGTGAACTTTCCTGTCACAGGACTTGAGCTTGCTTTTGATCTCCGTTCTTTTTGCATTTCTTTGTTTCTCGGACTTAATCTCTCTCTGAGCTGCCTCAATCATCCTCTGTAGGTCTGACAGAGCACAGATTAGAGCAGCGCCACCCGAACTAATCAGGGATGTTAAATCCTCAAGCAGACCAATTCCAAATTGCCAACCGCCAGTATGTCTGAAGGCTGGAGAACAAGTCTGCTCCAAGCAATTTGAAACAGCTTCTAACATGGACTCGGGTAGGGCACCTTGGCCCAAAACTGAGGACACGCTTACAACCACAATGGAAGCTCCAACAGGATCAGTTTTCCAATCCCCATTATAAAGACGGAGAGTGGAACAATAGCTGTACAGGATGTCCACGAAATGAATAGCCAGTAGTGGAGACGGCTCTGCAGAGGTAAGCTTTTTGAGTGGTGGCAAAGGGGTCTCTGGCCCAAGTGGAACCTCAGACTCAAGGCTTTGGTCAGAGTCATCTTGTGGCAACGTTGATGCCTCTGCTTTTTCTAATGGCTGGAGAAGCCGAGTTCCTTCATCACTCAGAGATATTGTTCTTGCCGATGGCTTCAACCACCATGGCTCCCATGGCTCTATTAACTTGCTCAATTCTCCTGTCGCTATTGCTCTCTGGAAAAGTATCTTCTCTTCAGCACTCAGGTCTTCATAATTTAAATCACCTCCTGCACAAAACCAAAAAAAAACAAAAAAAAAGAAATTTTCAACACCCTGATTGATATTATTATTCTACTTTCTCATGAAGAGCATTGAAGGACGTGAGGCATAGCCGCAAGGGGGGAGGATGGGCAGGGCAGCAAACACACACTACCTTAATAACACCAGGAATTTAGCTGCAACTTGAAATTATACAACAACAACAACAACAACCAAACCTTATTCCCAAAATGATTTGGGGTCTGCAACTTGAAATTATATGATAAGAAAAGTGTACTACTTCCAAAGAGAAGCATGTCTTAGAGTTCAACCAAGGAAGAAATAAATGATAAAGAAGTTGCTGAGCACAGAAGCAAGCAACCAAGGAGCATGGAAATGAAATTATGTAAATTTTTAATGAGCAAAATAAAAAAAGAAACATACCTGATAGAACCTTCTCAATCGTCTCTTCTGAGAGAGTTGTCTCTGCGAGTTCAAAGAAAAAATGAATAAGAAAATATATTAGAATATACCGGTTTTCCGATTGCAAATAAACAGCATTTAACATGCCCGAAGCAGAACTGAAGGGGGGAAGAAGAAGGGTGAAACTTTTGAAGCATGAAACATACCATCCCCATCCATGCTATCTTCCTCATCCTCGGCATGGAATCTTTTGAGTATATCCATCATTTTCTTCTTGCTTTGGTCATCAGGACGCAGCTGCTTCATCTCACCCATAACATTCTCCCGCATAAAAGATTCAGTGCATCTAAGGCTATGAGACTGCATACACCACAGCAAATTATGTCAGAGAAACTAACATAGGTACAAAAGAAAACCATTTTGAATCTCAAGTCAAACACCAAAGAGCAAAAACTGGAAAACTCAGATGGTCAAAGACAATACATTGTGTCAAATTTGTAAGCCTACTAAAAGGCCAAAACTTGTGCCATATACAATGATTAGGTCCTTATCCAATGTTTGTGATCATATGGATGCCACTTGAATCCGAAGTGGGAATTCATAGGAAGAGAAAATTCGCTAGTTACTATGAACTTCAAATTTCTACAAGTGCTGGAAGTTGGATACCAAGAGGGTCACTTTCCAAGACCTCCCATGGGAATTTGTTCATCCAAAAACGACTTCTCGATTCCCATGCTTCCTAAATTTCTCGGACATAAAAATTGAATGGACTATGGCAACCACACAAACACTACATAACTTGTACCAAGTTGATCAACACTTCAACCATTAGCATAACGGTATTATTTTACCACTAACAATAATCTCATTACTCAGCTAGTATCCACAAATTACAAATTCTTGAATGAGATTACCTAACAGTACAAGACGATACCTAAATCAAATCAAACCAAATCAACAATTACTCTTCTAGTTCCGAATTACTAGTGTTTGCACTCTACTCCTTCTCTCACAATAAGCTCACCAGTTCAGCAATTACCCTTGTAGTTCCAAATTCTAAGATCATGGTGTCACTAGTTTCTACTCGTCTCTCGTAATAAGACCGTCTCATACAAGACTAGACCCGTCGATTAAAAGGGTCACTAAATCAGTCCTAATACTCGTCGTTTTCTTCCAAATTCAAGGATACTACACTACTAAAATCACTAATTCTATCTAACAAAAAATAAGAAATACAGTAAAATTACCTTGTAGCAGGGAAGTGAGCAGTACCTGGTGTTGCAGCGCGGACATGTATACTGCGAAAATTGCTTCTGACATCTGCAAAATTACCCACAAAAAAACATTCAGAACTAAACACAAAAAAAAGATGCGTGAAATTGAAGATTTCTGAATCAATTATTTATTAAAAAAAAAAGGGTGTGAGATACTGACACGCGGCAGATAACCCGAGAAGAAGAATCAAATTGAGATGAAGGATTAAAAGAAGTGGAAATGGTGTCCTCCATTTCTGGGTTTCACCAATCAATCAGCAAAACTTGTAGAAGAAGCTGAAGAAGAGGGAGGAGTTTGAATGACAAAACCCCAGAAAAACCTGGAATTATTTTTGGTTGAATGAACTTTTGGACTATTTATATGTTTGGGTATTGGGCTAACCCAAAGGCCCAAACATGGGACCTGTAAATTTGTAAAGCCCCTTCGTCTCCCGTCACCCGTTGAGGCGATTATAGACTTTTAGTCGTTTTGAAGCACCCATCATAATTACGATTTACAAAGTATTTACCTTGACAAAATACATAAATATATGTTGTCTAGAGACTCCCGCGAAAATTTGAGCAGGTTTTGTTCCAAGTCTATTTGAAGACATAACGTGGATTATATGCTTCAATTGTTGACCTATTTTGATCCTTTTTTTTTTTTTGCAACTATCCAAGTATACTCAAATCGTGTACCATGGAACACCTTAGAATACCATATTGGATATGAGGAATTGAGGATGGCTTCCTTTGGAAATGAGTAAACCTATTGGTATATCTCATACACCGTATGCATCACCAAACATATATGAGGGGCAATTCGGTTATTTTCTTTGCTTATAGGTAGTGAAATTGATAAGAGAGAATTGGAAATGTGAAGGGACATGTGAGAGAAAAGTGATCCATATACATTTGCAAATGTATATAGATATACATATAGCCTTTTTCTTTGGAAATTATTAATACAGTTTTGTTATAAATACCCCCATTTGTGGTCATCAAACAAGGTTACACAACATAAGGTTATAAATACTCTATCTTTTGTTATAAATCAAAATTGTTGGATATAATGATATACTGTATAGTCGAACAAAGATCAACACTACAAAAGTGATTCATGAGGTCTCCTTAATAGTGACTTTCGCGCCCAAAACTGACCTCTTTACGAGTTGCATAGCCCGTTCTTCTACGTGTTTCTTGTACTTCTTCGACCAGTAATACACAAGTACCTCCTCAAGAGATACAGCGTTCTCGACCACATGACAAGTGAGATCAAAGTCTATGCGACATCCTTTAAATCCATGAATCTCAAATGTCTTCAAAAACTTGCTCAAGTGGCGTCCAACATGTTTAACTGGATCCACTGGAAACCTATCCCACGTGTGTACCTGTAATATGAAAGTAGAACTTAGAATCTAGCTAGCTGAAATAGGAGTACGATCAAGTTGATAAAGTTATACGGAGTTTACTTAAATGAAACGTAAAGAACCTAAAAAAACGGAGTGGGTGATGAATGTGTGGGACTAAACCATCAATCCCCTTTAACATACGAAAACACGAATTTCACATCCGAAAGCACTTGTAATAGTTAAACAAACAAATGCAAGATTATCAGAGGAAGATGATCAATAAGAGAAGGGGGCCGGGACTTGCCTCGAATGTCAGCTTTTGCAGGGAAGGACATGCCTCAATTAAGGGAATCCATCCAAGGGTGGTTCGGTTATTTGGTCCAGTAAAAACAAGTTCGAGATGCTTGAGCTTTGTCAAAGGTGGTAAATGCTCAATCCCTAAACATGACTGCAGTTGAAAGAGTTCATTGTTAGTAGGGACTTATTAAGTGTGGTTTAACAAAATGAAAAACGAATGCCAGCACGCAGCAGCACTTACCTCTTCTGCTAAGTGAATACACAATCTTAGAAATTCCAATTGTGAAAGACGCCGCGAAATGGAATTGAAAACATATGCAGCAGGACCAAATACTGATACCTCGGTGAGTGAGGATGCATTTCTAAGATGCAACTCTATAGGATGACCATAGTACGTGAATGATACGAGTTTCGGAGCAGTGATATCGATGGACCACATCTCGTCACAATAACTTACGCTTAAATGTTTCAAACGTAGTGAGACACTACCTGGCACCATCACGCTAGAGAGCCCTAGTGAATTTTGGATATTTACCTTCTCAAGGCAGGTGCAAGAACGCAAAATAAATTCAATAACTTGAGCAGTAACACGGACGAAGTTGAGACACAAAGATGTTAGCGTAGTCCAAGCATGAGGTTGATCAAGAGGCATGACACACTCTAGCGACAACGTACACTGATGTCGCCTTACCGGAGGGGACATATCCAATTCAAGACTTTTAACCCTCTTTCGGAATGCAAAACCCACCCATTCAGTGACTTGTGCTTGACATCTTTCATCCAAGCTAAATTTGACCCTGAATTCGTCTATGATCTGTCCACTGTGATTTTGCACCACATCGTCAACTCTTTTAAGAAAAGCGGAAATTTCTTCTCGTTCACATAGCCCATCATCTTTAGTATTAGAATATATTCTCGCACCAGGATCTTCAAAATTCAACACAGGGAATATTTTCCAAAGCTTGTTTTTCCACTCATGAGAAACAAGGCTAATTATCACGCCTTCTTTCATGGTGAGACGGGATAGGATTAGCAAACGAATATCTTGGGGCAGTTGACTCAAACGATCTTCCACTTGAACACCCGGGCCATTTGGCAAAGGGGTCTCTGGCCCAAGTGGAACCTCAGACTCAAGGGCTTAGTTCAGAGTCATCTTGGGGCAACATTGATACCTCAGCTTTTGCTACAGGCTGGACAAACCGAGCCCCTTCATCACTCAGAGATATTGTTCTTGCCGAAGGCTTCATCCACCATGGCTCACATGGCTCTATTAACTTGCTCAATTCTCCTGTGGCTATTGCTCTTTGGAAAAGTATCTTCTCTTCAGCACTAAGGTCTTCATAATTTAGTTCACCTCCTGCAGACAAAAAAAGGGAACTTTTAAGTTTTAACACCCAGTTGATATTATGATTCTAGTTTCTCATGAGGAGCGTTGGAGGACTTGAGGGCTAGCCGCAGGGGGCAACAACACACCACTACCTTTTATAACACTAGGAATTTAGCTGCAACTTGAAACTTCATGATCAGAAAAGAAACGTACACTACAAGGTACTACTTCAAAAGAGAAGCATGTCTTAGAGTTCAACCACATTGTTGAGCACAGAAGTAGGCAACCAAGGAGTGAAATATTTAACTTTTAATGAGCAAAATTAAAAGAAACGTACCTGATAGAACATTCGGAATCGTCTCTTCTGAGAGAGATGTCTCTGCAAGTTCAAAGGAAAAATGACTGAGAAAATATATTAGAATGTATTGGTTTTCCGAATGGCAAATAAAACACCATTTAACATGTCCCAACTCCTAAGCAGAACTAAAGTGATTGCGAGTATTTGCGACCATAAACATGGGTAAGGAAGTGAGGGAAGAAGAAGGGTGAAACTTTTCAACACATGAAACATACCAACCCCATCCATGGGATCTTCCTCATCCTCGGCATGGAATCTTTTGAGTATATCCATCATTTCCTTCTTGCTTTGGTCATCAGGATGCAGCTGCTTCATCTCACCCATAAAATCCTCCCGCATAAAAGATTCAGTGCATCTAAGGCTATGAGACTGCATACATTACAGCAAATTATGTCAGAGAAACAAACAGAGGTACAAAAGAACATTATTTTGGATCTCAAGTAAAACATCAAAGAACAAAAACTGGAAAACTCAGATGGCCAAAGACTATACATTGTGTCAAAATCGTGAGACTCCAAAAAGGTCAAAACTTGTGCCCTATTCAATTATTTGGTCCTTTATCTAGTGTTATGGTCATTTGATGCCACTTGAATCCGAAGTGGGAAATCGCAGGCAGAAAAAAATCGCTAGGTACTATGAACTTCTAATTGCATACTTAGGGGGTACTTCCCAAGACCTCCCATGGGAATTTCTAATCCCCTTGTTCATCCAAACACGACTTCTCAATTCCCATGTTTTCTAAATACCTCGGACATATACGTTGAATGGAAATGCGCAATCAAACAAACGCTACATAACTTGTACCAAGTAGTTCAACACTTCAACCTCTAAAGTAACACCATTTACCAATACCAGTCTCATTACTCAGACATTATCCATAAATCACAAGTTTTTGAATGAGATTGTCTGGCTTTAAAAGACGATACCTAATCTAACCAGATCAACAATTACCCGTCTAGTTTCGATTTATAAGATCACGGTGTCACTACCATTTACACTTTACTCCGTCTCTCACAATAACTAACCAGGTCAGCAATTACCCTTCTACTTTCTACTCGTCTCTCGTAATATAAGACCGTCTCATACAAGACTAAACCCGACGATTAACGGGGTCACTAGCACACTCGTAATCGTTCCATCATTCCAAATTCAAGGCTACTACACAACTAAAATCACTAATTCTATCTAACAAGAAATAAGAAATACAGTAAATGTACCTTGTAGCAGGAAAGCGAGCAGCAGCCGGTGTTGCAGCACGGACATGTATACTGCGAAAATTGCTTTTGACATCTGAAAAACACCCACAAAAACATTCAGAATTAAACACAAAAAGATGCGTGAAATTGAAGATTTCTGATTCAATTAATTAGTAAAAAAAGAAGGGTGTGAGAGTGTAAGATACTGATACGTGGCAGATGACCCGAGAAGAAGAATCAAATTGAGACAAGGAACTAGAAGAAGTGGAAATGGTGTCCTCCATTTCTGGGTTTCACCAATCAATCTGCAAAACTTGTAGAAGAAGAGAAATGAGTTTAAATGAAAAACCCCCAGAAAAACCTGGAATTTTGGTGGAGTGAACTTATTTTTTGGACGGTTTTATATGTTTGGGTATTGGGTTCTTAGATTTCACGATCTTTGGTTTGCTATAGAGCTAGCCGAAAAGCCAAACATGGACTTGTAACTTTGTAAGCTCTTCGTCTCCCGTTACCTGTTGAGCTTAGCGTGCGTTTTTACCGATTGTTGACCGCTGACATATTATATACTCCATTTTGTGTAGATCTAATATATTTTGCCAAAGTACACAATATGACACCTACGAGTTCCAACAAGAAATTAAGCCATTTTGATTGCTTATGTTTTTGGGGCAAAAAGCCGTAGTTATAACCTTCGTTTTGCCCAATTTCGACCTTTTTTGCCACTTTTTCCTACGTACTTAAACATTCTCAAATAAATACCATGTCTTCCACACAAAAATGAGTCGTTTTTTGTGGTGAGATAATTTTGGCCTAAAAACGTGAATTATATACAAAAACAAATAATAACGCGAGTCCGGGAACTCCAAAATGGCTTGGCCACTTGCTAATTTCTGAGATGTACTACATAGAACAAACCAATGAGATCCAGAAAGGCAGAAATCAGTAAAAGACTTTCATAAGTTTCATTCATTCATATAAATAAACTTTAAAATTCCAACAATCCAACATACACCAATAAATCGTCAGAAGTTGCAAGCCAGACTCACAAATTTCAGGCCGGAGCTTCTAAGTTCTAACTATGACGAATGCGCTAAATATGGATATGATGCCGGAAATCAACTAATTTTCTCTAACATTTCAATTCACATTGGCAACGTTAATGTCTCCTTGCCTAATATGAAGTCCAAACATTCATGATCCTGATGTGAATAAGTCCAGATTACGCTAAATTTCCGATACTGGTAGCTGATAAACGTCTCTTCCCTCCCCAAATTCACCTCTCTTTCTCTTGCTTCCGTGTTGACTGTCAATCACAGGGGCTCCATTTCCAGCATCCTCCAGCATCATGAGGTTCTCCACGCACAAGAAAAAGCTCGAAATATACCTACCGAAGTTTAGATCTTTCATCTTCATAGTTTGCACATCAAGTGAAGCGACCCTCTCATCCTGCAGAAGCAAATACAGCTCCCTTCTGTTTAACAAGTACGCAACAGGCTTACAAAATGAAAAATCTCGAGGCCTCCAAACTCTGAAAAGACGAGTCCATGACTCAGCCACATCGTACTCCTTCATGATCCATATGTGCAAGTAATAAGATTCACAAGCCGAAAGACACAAACATCCTTCTAATACTGACAGACGCGAAGTAAACATATGAGCCTCATGACTTGGGGGAAGCACCTCACTAAAGCTGTGGTCATTAAGGCTAAAGCAAACAATAGAACACAGAGGTCCAGCCTCACTGAACGTTTCGTGAACCCAGTGTAACCTTTCATTGACTAGGACACCTGCATCGCCCTCTGCAGAAAACCGATCATGATCATCTGAAACTTTCATCCATGAATGTTCTCGTAAGCTGTAAACCAGAACTTGGCCCTCGAAACCATCCACATTACCCCCAAAAGCCAAGACGACTTTATAATCCCTAGTTACGCTATCATACCCAAAACCAAAATGGTTAGTACCACGTAATTTTACAGGTTTTGGCAAAAGAGTGAGTGTCTTCCTAGTTCGTGTTGTTGGATTGAACAACGCGAAATGACTCTGAGACGACATACTGTTCAATCCAGAAATCCACAGGCAAAGTAAGCCATGACATGATCCCACTACAGCCACAATCCTATCATTCATCAGCTGCGTCAAATCGTCGAAAGTGTCAAACTTTGAAGACCAAAGGTAACGGCTCGAAAAAACCCAGCGAAGTCTTGGATTTGGCAAAGAAAGAGATTCTTCAAGATGACGCTCAGCGAATTCAGTGGAGCTGATTAGATTGTACCATGATTTGCATACAGTTTTGAATCGCATCAAGGGCTTTGCAGGCAAATGCATGAGTATTTGAGCCACAATATCCAGAGGAAGGTCGATCACACTGTTGGTATGAAAATGATTGGATGATCAAATTTCGAGGAAAAACTTTAAAGTTGCACAAAAGATCACAGCTTAACCTTGAAGCAATTGCAGCTGAAAGTTATGATTCAACACGAAATGGAAGGTAAATAAAATCCACTTCTAAGGAAGTTATTATTATTTCTTAGTATATTGTTACCTAGTTTATACAGCAGAGTAAATCTTGTGTCCCACTTTGTGTTAGCACAGAAGATCCGATCCACTCTGGTTTACACGGTATGATTTACGCACCCAAGCTAGCTAACTTAGGTAGGTTATTGTTAGCGTTCACACTCTTGTATCATGTATTTATACCTAATTAGAATGTTCAAGTTTTTCCCGCAATCTCATACACTTACACTTCCTACATTCAATCATACGTGTTTGACAAATCTCGACTTCTCAAAAACATAAAAATGTCACAAAACCATCACAAAATGAACATTCACTTGTAGTCCAAGATTAAGCGCGAAAAACATACAACAGTAGAACACAAAAATAGAGAAACTATCCAATTGAAAAGAAAGAAAAAACAGTTTAAAGAGAGAAGTTACCTGAAAAGGAGAGATTAATCAGATTATCACTCTGAGAATTCATACTTCAAAATACAAATGAACGTTTGTCTTATATACTGAGGACTTGAGGAGAAAACTAGTGGTGAAGTTGAAGCATTGGCTCGTTATTTGAGGATAGAATGCCCCTTGGTTAGTTGTATTTGACTTGACTTGAATTTTATTGGACTAAATTACGGGGAATTGAATAAAGCTATTATGATGAGTTATTATGTTAAACTGTCAAGGATTTCAATTTACGCTATCCAGTTTAATCTGATTTCGAGTAAAAGTACGATTACATGAAGAGAATAGCTTTTGCGAGAGGTAGTCGTGGACACACAAGTAAGAACTACATTCCACGCATAGTTCTCAACAAGTAGTCATAACCAGAAAGATCTAGCAATATTTTCACTCGAAAAACAAAAGTAACAATTTCCAATTATCAGTTACAGTAAGATCAATGTCAATCATTCCAATGATAATATACACAGTATTTCGTATAATCGCATATACTAATCAGGTGATCAGGCAGGATACAGAGGTACTGGCATGAACCATAAGCCAAACATGAAATGCACAACACAATATATAGAACAATTTCGAAATGAACTAGCAATGATGCTCACTCGCTTTCCATCGCTCAACTTATTCACCGACAATGGCAGATCCTAGCAGCAGGCTGCAGCTGCAGGAGGCCACACTACACAGGTTTTATGTATCTATACAACCAGCAGAAGCTCACGTTTGGATGAGCATATTTCCCAGCCCTTTCCACAGAAGCCCTGACAAAATGACATGATTCTTATGAAAAGACAGTAATACTAACAGTCGAGAACCTACAATCCCACCGAGACAATACAAACTATAAGAAGGAGAAGGGACATAACAGTACAGAATGGGAACCAGATATTAAGTTCACAATTGAAACTGAGAATCGTAACAGACATCTGAACTCCTAAAGTTTACCATTATACATAAATATAGAATAGTTATTGAGTTGATCACTAGCAAGCATTAGCAAAGATAACAACAAGTGGATGGTAGTCAGAACTCAGAATTACCTTTCCTGTTTCTTATTCCAACTTCTTCCAAGCTATTTTCTCAAATGTCGGTAATTCTATGGAAGAAGACATCAGAACTTAGTTTAGTGTTTATACAGCAACAGTAGAGCATATAGAATTCACATAATTAACCCACAGTACACGAGACAGAGTTACCATTCCTTAATGATGGAATAAATGGAAACAATAACAAACATTGTGTCTGACTTATAAAATACAGCATTCAGATAGAATTATATTATGTGAAATTTACCTAGTATTCTTGGTTTTATGAGTGCATCTCTTACATTTCCTCTTCTTTCCCATCTGAGGGTCGGTGTCCAGAATTCCAGCACCAGTATCCTTCAACATCAGGAGATTCTCCACGCAGACTTGAGTGTCGATGCATCTGGAGTAGTCAGAGACCTTAATGTCCTTAAAAGTCTGTGTCACCAAATCAAATGAAACAACCCTCCAAATATTCTGTTGCAGTAACACTTCCTGCCTATTCAACGAGAAACCAATCAGCCACTCGAAAGACATATGTTTTTGGTGATGGCCAACTCTAAACAGCCTAGTCCAAGAACTGGCCACACCATACTGCTTCATAACCCATATGTCTGAGAACTCCAAATCATTAACCAGAAGGCAAAGACACCCATCTAGCACCCCAATACGCAAGTTAATAAACTCTACTCCGTACTCAGGCTGTGGGACCTCACCGAAGCAATGATCACTGAGACTAAAACTAATTATAGAATAATACTTTGTAGTCCCAGTGTAAACTCCATGAGCCCAATGCAAAGTTCCATCCACTAGAACACCATGATCGCGCTCTGAGAAAAATGGGTGAGGAACATTTGGACCGCTAATCCAAGAATCGGCTCTCAAGCTGTAAACCATGACTTGGCTCCGGAAAGGACCTATCTCCTCATCTGATTGGAGAATCCTCACAAACTTATAATCCTTGGACACCCCATTGTACCCAAAACCAAAACAATACCGATGAGCTAAGCTCGAAGGCTTGGCCAAAAAGGGTAACTTCTTTTGAGTTCGAGTTGTTGGGTTATACAGCAAAATAGTGAGGTTCAGATCATAATTACACAAGGATAACAAACCATGACAACAACCCACCACATGGGCATATCCCTCCTTCCCAAACGGGTTCCCAAGGTTCGAAACACAACCAAAGGTATCAAATTCAGCAGAAGACAGATGAGGAGCTGAAAAAACAAATCGCCGAATCGGGTTTGATTGAGCTAGGGTCTGATCAAGATGAATTTTGGTAAAATGGGGGGAACTAATTATAAGGCACCATAATTTGCACACACACTTGAATCGCAACAACGGTTTTCCGGGCAATCTTAGTAGTATATTAATCACCAAATCCACAGGCAAGTCCATGAATTCAGCCATTTACTGCAATCCCAATTCTAATTCACACACATTTCATCACAAAGAATTCAACTTTCTTCTGCAAAAAAAAATGGAAATTGCAGCATTTGGGGTCACTAATCATGGGTTAATCAAACATTTCATCCTAAAAACTGAATTAAAGTTTCAAACCAATTCTAATTACACATACAGTAACATTTAATCACAAAGAATTGAACTTTTTCTGCAAAAAAGATCGAAAATTGCAGAAATTGGAGTCACAAATCATGGGTAAATCAAACATTTCATCCAAAAAACTAAATTAAACTCGCAGAACAATTCTAAATACATTTAAATAAACATTAAATCACAAAATTTACACTAATCTGCCAAAAAAAAGGTGAAAATTGCAGCAATTAGACTCAGGAATCATAAAAAGATCAATAAATTCAACCTAAAAACTGATCAAAATTATAATTAGGATTAAAAAGATTACAAATTGCAGCAATTAGAGTGAGGAATCATGAACCCATCAAACAAATCATCCTAAAAATTCACTAAAAAGTTGCAATTATTATATAATTGAATTAAATTAAATTGTAGAAAAGGGTCTGCAATAAAATGTTAAATTAAGAAATACAAGTAATCATGAATTTGATTTTACAAAAAAAAATGAAATATAAGAAAAATGGGATAGAGAGAGATTACCAGAGAAGCTGTGATTGGTTAGGAGAGAGAGAGAGGGAGAACAGAAATGATCAAATCATGATGATGATGGAGGGAAGACTTGAGAAGCAACCAAAAAGTATGATTAAGAGTAAAGAGATAAACAAGGAAGTGTCAATTTGAGTTACTCGTACGTTCGGTCGTGGGTTCAGGAAGCTCAGTGTTTTTCGAGTTCGGATCACCGACTCGACTTAATTAGAGATCTTGACTCTCAAGTAGATATCTCGGTTTTCGTAATTAATATGGAGTCGTTCGTTACTTTTTAACCTACTTTCGAACCTGTGCTATTTATCTTCCGCAAAATGTTGATATTGGTGGATTACTTCTGATCTCACTCGAGAAGATTATAATTGGTTCGTAATCGACAAATGAAAATGGTTGTTTTTTTTTTTTTTTTTGACAAAGTGGAAATAATGAAAAGGGTTGTTGATATGCAATATTCATGGATAATTACGGAGTACTATTTGGTAGGGGTGAGCATGAACGGGTACCCGCTCCAAAATCATGGACCCGGACCCGTTTCTAACGGGTCCTAAAAATTAGG
>JBBYHQ010224559.1:0-23696 GCA_038382645.1 Spergularia azorica
ATACTATCAACAACCAAGTCAAAACCACATGGGTTTGCCAATTCAACTAGTACCTGAACTGGTTCACCAACAACCCAAATTAATTCCTGTTTACTATTAGCATTAGCGTCCCCTTTGCTAAAGGGCGTGTAAATGAAAGGCCCTGTGGGGGCAGCACCAGCCCACCAATCTTCTTTGGCAGTATTGCGCTTTACAATGTCCATTTGAGATGGATTGACTGGAAAAGAATGTAACCTGAATCCCAAGAGCACACAAATCAAAGTAATAAGTATCAAAATCTGACTGATATAGAATTATAGACCATTAAAATTTGAAGGTATATCGCAACAATAGAGGAGTAAATTCCACGTCTAGCATTCCCAAGTCCCGGTAAGGAATAAGATTCGTTCACGACTCTCGTGTCAACAGGCACAATCTTTCAACATAACAAAAACATAAAAACAGATGCAGCTTGTGTGTTTAGACATGGCTAGAACAGTAGAACTGCAGCTAAAAGAATTGGATAAAATACCAACATATATTCACTAGTTCAGGTTGAGGTAAGGATGACATCCAGCTCAATGGTAGACGACACAATTATATCCTAAACTTAACCACAGCAGACACGATATGACATAGATACAGTTTCCCAGAGTAAGCACTGAAAAAACCATACATGAATCTATGGTAGCTCATAAAAAAAGGTTGGACTTGGTTCGGGTTTAAGAGATTTTCATTCTCTGAGATGCAACCTATGAAGAATTTTGAAAGGGTTAAAATCAGAAATCTTAAAGCTGCAAGTCTGCAATGCTTTAACCTTCCTTTTTTCCCCTGAAAGAATGATAAGTGCTAAGTTTGCACCAGATACGGAAACAGATGGTATTAGATATACAGTTATTATAGAGTATATACGAATAAATTTCCCAGCTCTTTGCAAGAGAAACCATTTTGTGGAAAAAAAATGTACCAATGCCACCCTTCTTCTGGCAACTTTTCCAATTGACTATAGGAGGCTAAAGATAGAAATTTTCTAAAAGCTTTAAACAATGTGACGCGTTTAGGAAGTATTAAAGAGCTTCTAACTCATGTTGTAAACCTTTAACTAAAGCAAAACACGGACATTGCCATATACAAAAGGCAAAGTAAAAAAAAAATGATGAGTAACATACCTGATGAAAGGCAAAGCGGGGTCTGCACAGCGAGTCCCGGAAGGAAGCCTTGCAGCGGTGTTATTAAGTGCACTTGCAAGGCTATTTTGGCCAGTAGGATTGATAAGAGGATAGTAATTTCTCAGCAGGCGTGCTGCTGCGCTCCATGCTACAAGAGGATCTCCTGCTCTTACAGCTGATTGAAGAATCTCTCTGAGAACAACCATCTGCAGGGTGCTCCACTGGGATTCGAACAATGAAACCAGTGAATTTGGGTGCATCTTTCCAACATCCAAATGACTCTGTCCATTATCCTGTTGTCATGAAAGGAAAACGGAAGGAAAGGAGTAGGCTCCAGATAACTAAAACAGCTCAAACATTCCTAGCAAATAGATGTGACAACAATAGCAAATAAGGTGAAACATACATGGAGCATCTACAAAATATTACATACACTATTCCCTAAACGACGGTCAAGCAAAACGAAAAGATCAAGTGAAGAAGAAAGATTGAGTGTTGACCGTACAAGCTACTGAAGCCAGTAACCAAACAGCTTTGCCAACAAAATAACAAGAAACCTATCAACCCTTCACTTAAAAAAAGGCATTTCAAAGATATTTAGTGGTTATCTTTCTTACGCTACAGCTTTAATAACTACACCAGTTCAATCTAATTATACATACAACTTGTATCAGACAAGTTAGTCAAGAAGGGCTTAAGCAAAAGCAGATCCCTCGCATGAAAATGTAAGTGTAATTAATTGGACCTTGCCAAATATCAAGCTCTGTCATCAGTATCATGTCAGAAGGGACAGCAGCCTTGAAAATGGCTTCAAGCCAAATCGTTAAGTGTCTTCAAACAATTCAGTAAAACCAATTGCTGCTGTGTTATCAGGATGACTGTAAGGATCTCTTCTTCTCCTTGAACATTATACGTACCCAACAAACTTCACAAGCATTGATAGAGGATTTTTCCCACTTCAATCTTTTTGCAAGTTCAATTTGAAAATTTGACACATACAACAGTCAGACTCTACAGAGAATAAACCTCCACACAACAATTGGTGGTGGTAAAAGACAGTCGTCTCCGAATTTGATGGACATAAGTAGTTTGCAGACAATATCACAAGAAAAACAAAGCCTAAAACTTTGAGATTTTGTCACTTACAGGGGGTGCATCTCTGGCAATAGATGCTTTACTTTCAACACGATAAGCTTTTGTCGAAATGGCTAAAACTTGCAAAGCACTTATAGCAGCAAATCTATTTTCCTGTTGCAGATACAGCTGCGCTACCTGCCTTGAGAAGAAAGCAGCTTTTCTCTCATACCCAAGCCTTGAATATAATCGAGCTATCTCAACATATAAGACTAATCTATCAGTTGCATCAATCAAAGATTTTGAACCATCTGCAGCATTTGTTAACAGGTCTACCACTTCCTTAGCATGCTCTCTCCTGTAAATACATAAATTTTCGAAGAACTAGTCAAGAAAAGAAAGAAACAATGCAGCATCACGTGCAACTGTTGTACACCATAAACCCTGAATCAATCATTTGAATTTGATCTGAACTGAAAATCAAACACCCAATTGAATGAGATCAAGGAGATTCGTCTTGCAGGGCTTCAAAACAATAGAAAAATGGCATCTAGCCTCCCACCATATGAAAACCCAATGTTTTGAAATAACCAACCACTAACTTCGTAACACTAAGCTTTATGTTTTCCGAATCGAAGTGCCTTCAAAATGCTTTTATTTTTCTTTCTAAAGTAATTGCCAGCACGATACATCCTTATCCCTGTGGGCTGTGGACATGTTAAATAAACACAAGTCCATTATAATTTCACATCTTTTATTCAGCATACATAAGTTGATCAGCCTTGCGTGCACACTAAGAAATAAAAGGGAAGGGGGATAGGTAGTAAAAAGACATATAAAGTTGAGAAATATCACCTACAAAGAAATCTAGCCAACTTCAAAGTGGACTCGAGTTCGAAGCTCACTGGTGAAACTCTGCAAAATTAAATCAGTTTCGAGGGTTAGGGAAAACAAATCGAAGTTTAGAATTGTTACAAGCTCACTGTCAAAAATGAGTACAGATAAAATCTCCAAAATTTGAAACTCAGTCTCTCTCGTACTTATATATACAGAGGCTTTTTTTCATCAATTCGTTTTGAAAAGTTATGCTTTCGATATCATCACAATGACTGACCACTCACCTGTGCTTCTACTAGCGAAATCAAAAGACTTGAAAAGTTAACATACTCGCTTCTTTCCAGAGAAAACTAAATTTAACTATACACAATCTTCGTTATGGGTCATTGGCAAGCAGCCTCTCTATATTCCAACACAGGGGTAAGACTTGTGCACATTTGACACCCCCCCTACCTCGCCATAGGAGGGAGCCTTTAAGGCAATGGGGTAACTGTTGTTATATAAGGAAAGGATGTAATCTCACCACCAATCCATAGAGCCCCACATGCATAAGACATGTACACGCAAGTAATATGGAGCAAAATGTCACTTGAACCTGAGTCCTATTTTCCATGTTCTAGTTATCCAAATAACAAGTTGCTCTCAAGATATTTTTTTCCAAGGAATTATGTAAAACTTCAGTTTTTCAAGTACATTCTAGTGAGATATATTGATTTTGCCTTTGCACAATTTTGTCTTCAGATATAGAGCAAAGGGTGTCACTTGATCCTTTGAAATTTCTTTCTAGTTTCTTTAGAAGGACCGGCAATAAAATAATAATGAAATCTACGACAACACTGAGTAAGAGAAGACTCAAGCGCTGAACCACCTAATTCCTTCCCCCAAATGAATAAGGCACCACAGCTAGGTAGGTGACAGACGGCAAGATATCATGAAATAGTACAACCCTCTCTCCGTAAAGAAGATAACACGACGCTTAGTGACATTTGCCATAGACCTAAAGCACTGAAACTCCAAAGCATAATGCACATATCCAATTGAGAGTTTGAGACTATAGTTCTAACTCTTTTAAGTCATATAATACCAATAAGTAGGTAAAGTCCGCTCACCTTTGTGCATTGTCTTGTATGAATGATTTCCTGTAATGAACAATAACACTGTTATATCGATACTTCACCTCCTCCTCCAATGCTGGATCTCTGTGTCCCATCCGGTCCATCTGTACACAGAAAATTCATCAAGGATGTCAAGAAGATAATTAGAACTATTGAAGGGTCATCTATTTTTGAATAAAATGAACATGGGATAGGTTCTTTCAGAAGGTAATCTAATGCCCTTCAGATAAGGTAAAATTAGAAAAAGAGTGCCACAAGAAATAGGATGAAACAAGCTTTTTAACTATGTGTCCTTTGCATTTCAGCCCTACCCATTTTTCTGATAGCATAGTGAGCAGATAGGATACAAATGTCCCTATTATAGAAACCAACAGTACCAGCTCCACATTACACTCTAAGTCAAAGCTGTCACATCACCTCGGCTAACCCACTTCAACTATTTTATTTATTGTTGCATGACGTTGTCTAAACATGTCACAAGGCTCTCAATAGAGGGTTTAAACGAAAATTTTGTTCTCAACAACAGCTACAACAGTACTGAAAATTTAGTAATGATTTCCTACCAGGTGGGCTTAAATGTACGGACGGGGCCAAAAGAGCATGCCACACCTTTAGCTCATATGTCCACATGAAGAGAAATGGAATTATAATCCAGTGACCATTGTTTGATACTTCGCTACAATCTCGCTTTCTTAGGCATTATAATCCAGTAGTTTAAGTACACTGTACCCAAACAATACATATTCCAACTAAGCAAAAGGCCAGTTGAAAATTACGTATTTACCTCCGTCGATAATAGTGTTATATCTCCCCTTAATTCTCGAGGCATAATATGTCTCCAATATATTAAAGAAGTTGTGCAAGTACGGAATTTTAACTTTGGTTCTCTAAGCAGTAATTAAGATTCGTGGGACATATTAAAAGTTGTTGGGCCGTTGGGGATACTTTAAAATCTTATCTTAGTGAAACTTCCGCAACCATTTCTTATCCTCGGGGACAATAAAGCAAATCAAATTATTGCTGCCACACACCACCGTGAGCTTCTACAGCCAACTGAATATACTAACATTGATGACCTCTTTAAGTTTCTAACAACATATTTTCACAGCAAACGTAGTTCAAAGACACAGGTGCATGACAACATGACAGAATCATTTTACGATCAAAGTGGATTCTCAATGCCAGCTTGTCCTTTTTTAAAAAGAGGACAATTTTGTAGTAAGATGCAATTAGTAGTTTTATTCACGGATACAAACCCAAAGGGCAGACAACAAAACGAAACAAAACAAAAATAGTTCAAAGAGTGCTTAGGTTCTCCATGTCCATCCACTTAAAATTATTAACAATCCCTCTTGGCCCTCCCTTCTCAGAAGTTGTGCAATTAATACTTGATTGTTCATCATGTTTAAAGAAGAGTTCCACCCCCTTCACTTTATTAGGCTTAGAATTCACTGAGTCATTTCACACTATGATCTACGATCTGCAAATAGCTTTCAATACTCCCTCGTTCCTGTAAGTCATCCACCTTATGATCTGACCCTCTTTTAAAGCTCAAACTTAAGATAACTAAACTAAAATACGAAGCACTCTAGTGGATTGTGCGGCGCCTACAGGACCCTCTGACTTCATCTTAAAAAAGGGAAGGAACGAACAGCAATAGAGTGGTCTAAAGGTCACACAACTACATGTATCCTATTAACATAACTCCCAAAGATGAGGAAAATAGCTTTGAAGCATTTCCAATCAGGCAATCACTCGAAAATCTCTTCGAAAATGACAAAGACCTAGCATGACAAGTAAAGCCAAACCTTACGAGGAGATCTCTAGAATCCTATATGATTCAACAAGAAAGGATTTTAAACTAAATGAGTGCTTTACAAAACTACTTTACTCCCTACAGGACCTGAAAAATAAGTACAGCTTTGTCAACTCAGGGCTGCTAAATGTTATAGATCATTACCTCTTAATCTCACCAGCAACTCAGAAAAGATTATACAACTAAAATAGACCAGCAAGCTGACAGGCAACTGCTAACAGCTAAGTGCACCTATGCCTCTTATGAGACCGCTGAATAATACAAGAAAGATTACAAGCATAATATTACCAGTAATGCGCACACACTTCCTTCCAGTGCCCCGGCATACCAGAATAAATCCCCTGTCAATCTGGCAAGTTCTAAACCAGTGTTGTAGTGGGCGTTGGCATCAACAGGAGAACCAGCTAACAAACAATAATCCCCAATGGTTTTCTGAGCACGCCCAAGCCTCCGCTTCTTGGCCTTAATAACCTGCACCCATCAGATTCAAGTCAAATACAATCACATCTTGGAAGGGCAATGGGGGTTCCAAAGCAAGAAAAAACAAAATCTAAAGCCATTAAACACCTAAATCATAAACCTCCTCTGAGCTGAGACTAGCTTGAGAATCCAGAGGCGTCTTGACAATAGTTCCAGCAGATTCTGCTTTAAGGACCCAGTTTTCAAATTCCATCAATAATGAAGCGGCAATATCCTGCATCATTGTATGCATGTGCATCTCCAAAGTCCGCCGGTCAGCAGGGGGAAACAAGTTCAAATTATCCTCCCTTTTGCTACCATCCTTGAGCTGCAAGGGGACAAATATAAACCAATCAAGCCAAGAAGTATAAGCACAAAGGAAACCGAGACTCAAGGAAGCTACAGAACAGCCGGTTCTACTTAAGATGTACCACGCCCTTTCAGTTACTGTTTTGGCAGTCCATAATCCATAGTAAAACACATGTACTTAACACACACCTTGGTACAAGAAGATGTTACACAGTTGTAGAAAGGCCAAACTACCAAAATAAATAATAAAATCAAAAGACGATACACAATCTTTATCAAAGATAGTAACTTCAATATCAAAGCGTAAATCATTCACTAAGCACCTCCCCCAAATCCACTCTATCACCACATCCCCAATGTGGATACAAGTCAAACAACATCACTATTTTGATCAAATAACACTAAATGCAATACAAGGAGGGCAATCATTTCATCAACGAAGTTCACTCATAATCCAAGCCAGTGACCCTCTTAACCAAAATCTAATCAACTAAAACAAAATTCAACATGGAAAGGCCAACTCTTTCATAAACTAAAGTACCCCCAAATTCCCTCATAATAAGACACCAAAACAAGAGCAAACATTAGTCAAGTAAACACTAAAATTCAACACAAAGGGCAACTCTTTCATAAACTAACCACACCAAAATTCAATCACAAGCCAAAAATTCACAATGGTACAAATGTGCAATGACCTGATCATCCCTGGGACGAAACCCGTCTTTCAAAACTCAACCATAATCCACAAATAAATGAGAATGTGTAATTCAACATGAAAAGGCCAACTCTTTCATAAACTAATCACACACAAACTTCAATCACAAGCCACAAAATTCAATCTACAAATGCAATTAGTACCCGAAAAGCATGAAAAGCTCAACTCTTTCATAAACTTAACTACACCCAAATTCCCTCATTACCAAACCACCATAACAAGAGCAAAACTTCATTCAAGTAAACACTAAAATTTAACATGAAAAAGGCCAACTCTTTTATAAACTAATCACACACAAACTTCAACCACAAGCCACAAATTCACAATGCTACAAATGCAATCCAACCACTACCTGATCATCACCGGGACAAAACCCGAAACACTTTTGCGCCAAAGCGGAATTATACCCCTTACAAACAAGGCTAAACTGGTCACTAACAGCATCAAGATCAGGGGAAGTAGGGCAATGAAAGATTCCAATGACAGACAGAATCTTCCTGTTTGATTGGAAGTCTTCCCAGGGGCTTGGAGGGGACCCACCAAGGATAAACTTGAAGCGCAAGCAACCAGAATCCCAAGGCTGGTGAGTAAAAGGTGATTTCTGATGTTCAGTGTAAAAAGAGCTGATTGATGAAAGATCAACTTTAGAATGAAGGGTTAAAAGAGATGCGTATTCTCTGAATAATGATGGTGAGATTTGGCCAATTGGTACCACTGCTATTCTTATTGTGCACATTGATTCTATGCTCACATCTGGCTCCATCTTTTTCTGCGGATTATTGGTGGGGTTTTTTTTGGGGGAGATGGGAATTCTGGGGAGAGATCAGAGGGAGCTTGTAGGAGAAGGAAAGGAGATCGGAGATGGTGAGTGAAGGGGATTAATGGGGAAGCATTTGTCGATCAATGGTGAAAAACTGAAATTTAGTTGGGTTTTTTACCGTCTGGAAATATAATGGGTTAATCAACCGTTTTGGGTGGTAAATTCAATTCGTCCCAAAGCTCAAGCTCAAGCCAATGGTGGTAACTGGTAAGTGGTAACAATAGTCGTCGTTAAACAAAATTCTTATTTTGTATCGTAATAATCGATAAACAGGCCGTTCGGGTCGAATTGTAATTGGTCACTTCGAGTTTATTCAATTTCAAATTAATGTTTTCGGTGGGTTTAGGGTACTTGTTTAGTTCGAGTTGGCTCGATTTGGAGTCAATTTCAGATACGGCGATTTTTCTCCACTCAATCAGACCAAACCACTTCAAATCAGATCAATTCGGTTTAGGCAAATCGAATACTACTCTGTATTCTAGTAACTTTATCGACATTTCTTAACATGAACTCATAAAATTTCGTTCTCAAATTGATTGATTGATTGATTGTCAAGGTGCTTAAAGTCATGTCTGAGTCAACCAAGTAATATGCAGATCTAGTAAATTTAGGTGGAACCAATTCGAATCAGGCCAAGTTCGAACTGTGTGTCTGTGCCTATCTTAGGTCATGTTTTTTCATATCATCTTAAAATATTTCGAGTTGCGGGTTTTCGAATTCGCTTAGCCAGTGTCACTCGTCTCGACTGTGCTTCATAATCGATACTCCTATAAGATCAATTTGGACATTATATACTTCCCGCGAACTCACTAGAAAATTGCAGAGCTAACGCATCACATACATACTACGGAGTACTCCGTATTACACAGTCGCAGAAACAATGTCCGCAGAAGAAGAAACACAACCAATTTCCCCCTCATCACCTTCACAACCCATCAAACTTGTTCTTCAAGATTCTCTCGACTCATGTTCCAAGGTTAGTCTTTTCTCCCTACCCATTGTTTCCAACAACATATCAGTCCGAAAAATCAAAACTTTATTATATCATAATTAACAACTTTATTATACATTTTTGTAATTTTTGTTCTTGATTTTATTTTACTTTTCTTGTTGTTGTGAATTAGGAAGTTGAATTGGGTAATTTCCGTGAAGCTGAAGTTATAATTTTTGAGCTTGTTAGATCAATTTGCTCGATTTCTGATGCTGCTTTATCTAACCCGGAGGATGAAGAAACCCTTACCAATTCAATTACACTTCTTTCTCATATTCATTCTTACCTCTCAAACCCTAGTCTTGATCAGGTTTGTCTATTAATTCCCTTAATTCTAGTGACATTATTGTTTACTTAGTGAAATTGTTTTCAGAGAAGAATGGTTTCCACATGTTTGATTTGTAATTATAATTGTTTCGATAACGGTCTCGTAGCTAGTGTTAGGGGTAAGGTCGCGTACATCTTGGACCTCTAGCAACCGTCCCTAATGTGGGTTCATATTGGTTTGTTGTCAATTTTAAAGTTAGAATCTTTGGGTGTGATAATGTGTGTGTGTCAGTGTGTGTGTCGGAAGGGTAAGGCTGCGTATGTCTTGGACTTCCATAGGCTTCGACTTATGTGGGACTCATAACCGGTGTCTGCAGTTGGTTAAGCTTATGAGTTTTGAGTCACTAAAATATCTTGCTAGAGATTATGAGGGTGGTAGAAGAGCGGGGAGGGGGGGGGGGAGCATGAAGCGAGTAGCTGGTTGAATTTGATGTTACTGTCAGAAATAACATGCCGCAACTGCTATGTCTAACACGAGTAATTTGGCTCCCATATAGGGCCTAATTGAGGTGGTGGGTTTTGGCATTTGACAGTTGACAGTGTGAGAGATGTTATCTGTTTATCTTTAGACCAAACATACTAGACGGGAAAAAGGAACAAGGGATGGGCATTATCCTTAGTTGTAAAAAAGGCCTGATATTGACTTTATGAATGTGGCTACATTGCTGTAAGTTCAATATCCATAATGCTTAACTACATGTTTGTTTCACTTCCTAGGCTGTCATTGATTGCCTTTCATTTGAGCTTCCCAAGGCCGTAGCCAAGTTCGCAGGGTTGTCAAAGAGATGTTCTGAGCTTGTTGACAGTATTATTGATGTATTCACTACAAAATGTAGCCCTCGAGATATGATTCCAGTGTTCTCTGAGGTAAAGTTCTTTTTTTTTTTTTTTTTTTTTTGAGGTACAGGTTAATATACTAAGCTGTAAATAGACAATTGATCTTGCTGCCGAGAATTCAGGCATGCATACTTTTACTTATTGTTCACTTAAGTAGTTAACCTCTTGACTCTTGTTCACCTTTGCTGCATCAGCTCCCTCCTCCTTAATCAAACAAAGGAGTTATTTTCTAGTTTCTAGTAAAGTGATGTTGAACCCACCTTATTTTCCCATTCTTTCCCTTGGTTTTTTGAGACAAAGATGGTGAATTGGTGATGTCCTCCTATTTCATCGTTATGAAGATTTATATTTGACATGAGAAGGCAATAATCTTGCTGAATTGCCAAAGTTCGGAGCTAATCAGTAAGAAGGAAAACCGACACTAAAGTCCAACACTCTAACTTCAGCTGTCTGTTGATGAAAAATTGACACCACAGTGATGGAGGATCATTCATGGTCCATATAGAGTCTTAATAGAGAGCATTCCAAAAGTAAAAAAATCACATAAATTTCTTTAATTTGCATATAGCTCTGCAAATACTGTGGCCCATACAGCCAGGCCTTGTTCGCTCCTATCTGATAGGCTTCATTCTTCAAGAGTCAGTATCAAGCAGTGCGCTAATCTTTTCTAGAACCTTTTTTATAGTTGCTACTGGTAACTTCAGTTAATTTGGCTGATTGGCTTCCTTCTTTCCTAGCACCTATGTGTTTTATATGCTTTATTTCAGACTGTACACAACAAAAAGAGGTTTCAACATGTCTTTATTGATACTACTTGTACCA
This sequence comes from Spergularia azorica, assembly GCA_038382645.1. Lineage (NCBI taxonomy): Eukaryota > Viridiplantae > Streptophyta > Magnoliopsida > Caryophyllales > Caryophyllaceae > Spergularia > Spergularia azorica. The sequence continues at coordinate 11,271 of JBBYHQ010224559.1, forward strand.
GTACTGATGAATGATACTAATGCTGACAGTGGTGTACCATTGGCACAGGCATTGAACTTCTATGGGAAAACAACAGATGCTCTAGGATATGTTGCTTCTCTTCTCCGTGGAGTCTCCAAAGGTAATTAATGTCTCTTGTCCTGGTTTCACCCAAATTTTTGATTGCTCAATATTTATTTTCGTAGTTCATTGCCGTAAGCATATACGCTGAGTGTTTTGAGTATTCATGTGGGTTTTTCTTTTTTTTATCAAATCTCAGTGTTCATGTCCATACAAAGACGTCACTTTGAGCAGATCAAAGTTGCTGTTCCAACTCTCCTTAACGCTTTTAAGGCTGCATCTTTCGATTTGGATGACAGTGATGTAGGTTTGGAGAGTCTGTTCAAAGGAGCTATTGCCATTACCGATTCTTTACAAGCAACCTGCAAGAAGTTGGTCCGTTGGTCTTTGACATATTCTATTCTTATGTGTAAATTGCAGTTTTTGGCAAAATATCCTTTTCCATGTGGCTTATCTGTCATTTCAATGCTTGATCTACAGGATGGTGAAGCAAGAGAAAAGCTTCAGAGTTTACTGGGGCTATATGTCTTACAAGTCATGGTTAGCACATATTTTCTTCAACTATTCCACTGTAAATACACATAAGTGAGAGCAGTGATTCACTTTGTGAGTCAGTTGTTTTATGAGTCAAATGATCCATTGTTCTATTTCATTATCAGTTGAGCCCATTTTTCAGCGGGGTTTTCTCTCAAGCAGGTTTTTCCTTACTCTATGGTAGGTATACTTATATGTACTCTCATGTTCTACAGGCTGTTGTCTCAATTAGCATGGGGGATAGAGTATCGACTTGTCTTTCGTTTGTGCAAGAACTTTCGAGCTTCTTTCCATATTGCGGTTTATCATATGCTGATCTTATAGCTGGTCATGGGGTTGATCCACTCATCAGTCTTGTGTGCAATGGTGAGTTTATCAGTGTTTAGTGAGCCATTTCCATGTCAATTGCCGACAACACTTCATTTGTGCAAAGATGTGATGCCCATACTTTCCCTTCTATGATGTTCAGATAATACAAATGATTATATGGATTGTTTTTCCTATGTGAAGCATGGAGCACTACTTTCAGGTGACTGTTGGTCCATAACAATATTTTAATCCCGTGGGTCTACAGGATACCCTTCTACTATCCATTTGCATTGTTATAAACCTTTTATTTAGTTTTACTCATGATTTGCTTTCAGTGATTTGGGGTCATATATCTGACGAAGTCACCCAGGCTGCTGGGCAAAATGTAAGCATTCTTATAGATGAACTTAGGAGGACCCAGAGTAGCAGGTGGTCAGCTGTAGGTTCCATGGAGTGTATATTACATCTTGGCAACCTGCCTTGGATCTTAAAGAGACATGCATTAGAATTCTTGCTTGTCATCACGGAAAATGTTGACCAACAAGAGATAGGAGAAGATGAGATATGCGCGTTCCATACAGCCAGTCTTATTTCAACATTGCAGGTAGTATTCTACCAGGTCCTAAGTTCAAACTGTTCAATCAATATGTGCATCATTCGTTCTCAACTTCTCATCTCCTTTGACCTTGGTGACCACTCAGGCTGTTCTGTCAGTTATCATAAATGCTCCTAACGCTGAGCTAAGGAAGATTGCTTTTGTGGCTTTGAAAAGGGTGAGAACCCATAACTCTTCGAGCCTTTTGCATTTTCGCTGTATGTTTGAAGGAGTTTCTCATGAAAATAGACTTCCGTAGTTAACTTACTGGATCTGTTGCAATGTTGTACTGTTCTGTGTACCAGTCCATATGTTTGTTTGATATCATGAAAAAGCAAGTTGAACCCAGTTGTAACATTCAGCTCCTTAAACAACAAAAATAACTACAGCCCTTGTGTTGCTTAACATGACTATTGTTATGTTGCCAAATTGGATTTTTTTTACTCGATACCCCAATATCATGTTAAAGTCGTGGAGGAATACTGGATTACAATTCTACGATTCCTATTGACTCCTATGGGTTATCTATCTCAATGACTCAATCTAGTAGTATTCTAGTGTTTTTCTTTTCTTTTTGAAAGTATGGTAGAGTTGCTCATGAAGTGCGCAAATTTAATCCTCTCTTCAGTTTTATTATATACTTCTCTGCTCCGTATCTTTACATTATTTGACATCGAGTTTGGCAGGTACTTGCCGAACATCCCACCTCCTTGAGACTTGAAATGATGCAAGTCTTGGTTAGAACTAGCAGTTCTGCGTCCATGGTAAGACTAGTAATCTTCACTTTTGCTTAGCATAAACTGAGTCGGAAGGAACGGACTCTAAAACTCACCTTGCTGGTTGGAATCTTGTGCAGACGGCAATACTTATAGATTGTGTCAGAGAGAACCTTCGGAATGATTATCCTAAACTGAAAGAAGCAGAAATCTGTTCTAGTAACTCCTTCTGGAATACTGGCATCCTTGAGTTGGTGGAGTTTGTATTGAGACCACCCAGCGGAGGACTTCCTTCTCTCCCCGAGCAAAGTGATGCGGTATATATTGGTCCCCTTATTCATGTGATTTGTAATATCTGTCATTGAGCATTTGTCTTTCTTGTGACTGTTTTGAGTCATATTAATCACTATGCTATACATTTTCATCATATCGGGGCCTTGAGAGTTGGAAAATTGTTCTTCGTTCATGTAATGTACTTCTATCATATCGCTTGACATGTGCTATTGAATATGCAGGTCCTTTCTGCCCTTAACTTGTACAGATATATCTTAATAACAGAGTCGACAGGTAACATTATGTTTCGATTTTTTCACTGTAAATAAGCTTGCTCTGTGTCTGTATTTTTATATGCAGATGATGTCATATTGCTTCTTGTGTGATCTAGTAATGCTAGCGAGTAAGCCTTAACCAATTTTATGGCTATCCCCATCAGAACTGTGGTGGATGTTGAGGTGAATTGGATATAAGATTTCTTCAGCACCGCAGACCCGTTGCCCCTGGGACACTTGAGTGATTGTGAATTTGTGATAGATTACTTTGAGATATAGGTTTTGGGAGAGTAAGGGAAATTAATCTCAGCACAATCTAGAGTGCTGGAATAGGGTTCATTAGTTCTCATGGACTACTTTGTAACTTAGTGGTTGCATATGTGTCGTTTCTTATACAGGGATTTTGTTGTACCCACAGATTTAGAAATCAGCTGCAATACCTTAAGGATGCATAGAGGTTTATGGGTGTACCGCGCCCGTCATTTTGGGATGTATCAGCCACCATTTTCCATGATATAGCCACGACAACCAGGATTTTCTGTAATTGCCGATACAATGATCACAACCCAAAACCAGGATTTAATAACAGGATTGAGCCATTGAAACATCTAGGGTTGAGAGAGGGTCCTTGGACTTACTTGGTTCTAGATTCCTCAGTGCAGTTTCTGGTTCTAGGAATACACCACTACTGCTACATTCTACCGCATTAACTGTAAAGAGAAGATGTCCTAGGTGCATTGTGAATTTGTAATCTGATGTGCCATGTCAATGCCCACAGCGATTGGAATGGGTCATGTTATTCTTTGTTTGGAGAGCTGAAGCCTTTCGGCTCAACTCATGTTTTTGTATGGGCTAAATAAGGGACACATCTCATTGGCTTCAGTGGGGGTCAAACAACTAAACCAAAGTGCCTAGGGATTCTTGTTTGATGAATCATTGCCAAATGCTTGATGTCTAACTTGATTCAACTAACTATTGAAGAATACATTCTTAGAATTTAGAAAGCATTCAAATTCTTAACCTGAATTAGAGACAATTAAATCCCAAGTCTTGTGATCGACAACCTTTTTTGTGTAGTATTGCGTCAAGCTATGAAGTAATTGGCATTCCTATTATTAGGATGATTTAAAGAGATCAAATATTAGCATTCCTTTTCAAGTCAATAACTAGACCGATTTCTCATTTGTTACCCAATACAATCAATGTACGGTTTCCTTGGTTTTATGCTGTAAATGGCTGTTAGATGCCCTTACAGAAGGGAGTCAGTGTTTTGAGCTGAAGTTGCAACTTAAGGTGATGAAGTGGCCGCATTTCTGGTGTATAGGGGGCCTCGAACCTAAGAACTCACCAGCACTGATGAGAAGTAATGCATACCTCATAACTTATACTGAGTATAAGCCAACTTCAGTGTGATTGGTGACTTGGGGTACCTCCTTGGTGACCTTGCTATGGCATGATTTATGAGGAAGTTAGCTAGTTCCATAGGCCTTTTGCCTCTGATGCTGAAATTGAGAAAAGGCTGACATGCAATTATGAAGAGGCTTCAAACTATAGGTGAAAATCTCGATATTACTTAGGCAGAAGCCTCTATGTTTCATAGATGCTTTGTCAAAAACAAAAACAAAACCATTATGTTTCACGCTTTGTGACCAATTTCCATCCTGGAACCAACAAGTTTCAGGGTGCTTAGCAATTTCAACTTGTGGCTTATATTAGAGGGAAAGTAATAAGCTACTTCTATGCTGATGAGCAAGCTGGGAATTTAAGTAACCAAATGAAGTCATTTACAGTGGTTAGTATGATTTGGATCTAGAATCACATATTGATTTTAAAGAATAACGAGCTCAAGCAAGTCAAGCTTCTGGTTGCTTGGACTTGGCTCATTTTCAGCCAAGCTCAGCCCGGAGACAGGTTGAGCCGATCGTTCTGAGCTAAACCTGAGGCCTCACCAAGCTGGTTTGGATTGTGTTGCACCCCTATTCTCAGCTTAGATCATCCTCATTGCAGAGAATTCGGGTTTGGTAGCATTGTGCTCCTTCCAACAGAAAGTGCAGGTATTGCTTCTTATGGGCTACCCCTCCTTTCCACTGCTCTACCTCAGCCTAAGACTTCATATTGTTCTCTAACTTCGCTATTAAGATTAGGCAGTCAGAAGGTAAGCTTGCAAACGAAGGGTAAATTTAATATTTTGTAATCGATATTTGGGGCTCGGTTATAGTAAAAACTAGAGTAGGGCTTGCAGGAAGGGGGAGTAAGTTATTGCAAACTATCCCTTCTTGGAAGGCATGGATACAAGGCTCGAGCTTCAGCAGGGAGACGATATTTGAGTGTGTTATTCGCTCGAGTTGTCCCTAGCAACCTTGATTTTAACTGGAAAGAAAACCTTGAATTCTTAAGCAACACATTTTAGCATCACACTGTGACAAATTGACAATTATCTATACATCTTTTGATGGTGTCGTTGCTAGAATTCAACAACAATGAGGTCACATTCTAACATCAGTTAACATCTGTGCAGGAAAAACCAACTACACTGGGGTTGTGTCCAGAAGCAACATACTGAAGGTCTATGATGAATGGCTATTGCCCCTCAGAACTGTCGTCACAGCCATGATTTCAGAGACCAGGAACGACGGTCAACAACTTGCATTTGACATAATGTGTGGGTTGAACCCTCTTGAGTTTGTCTTGTACCGCTGTGTTGAACTTGTCGAAGAAAACATCAAGCAATTAGGCTGATATGTGCCTTACGCTTCACTTCGTATGGCTAATTTATTAGGGAATTGAATTGCTACCCACCTAAATAGTGACGTTTTTTTTCCTAACCACGACGGGCATTCGTGTTCCGTCCCCTTGATCAAGTTTTATAGGGGTGTAATGAGGAATGCAAATGTTTCCAGGAAACTTGCTTGGTACAGAGTGAATGGAGCAGTTAATCATGGACTTTTATTTTGGTGAAATTTGGGGGGTCAACTCCGAGCTTTTGGATCTTGCAAGAGGAGTAGATGTATGGGTTGACCTGCTATTGCATTAAAAAATGACGATTATGAATAAATCTTATTATATTCAACCATCAATAATAGTGTAATAATGTCCACATTCGAGATTAAATGCACTTGTTTACCTAACTTATATACTAACAAAACGAAGGACATGCTAAGGAAGTGGATTTGTTAATGTCGTCTAGAGTATTTGTTTTTTAACTAAGCAAAGATTGATCTTTGATTTTAAATCCAAATTGCTTGTAGATGTTCTCATTAATTGAAGATTTAAAAATCTCTAATCAGATTGTTTGTTGATTAAATTAAGGATTATCTTCTAACTTGAAGACATTGGGCAATTTTCTTTGTCGTGCCACTATAATTAGCTAACTTGGTCTGCTTAAAGCTAATGAGAATTATCACGACATAGCAATATGATACAAATAACGTGAATGAAACAAGTCATAACTCATAAGACATACCAATTGAACTCATTTATTCGTGAACCGCGAGCAATTCACGCCCCCTCTTGGTTGGGCCCTTGGCCCGGTTGGCTCTTGGATAGTAGGTGACCTAATTTGGAAGGCCCACACCTACCAAACAAATATTAAAAAATTGATCTTTCTTTTTTTCCGTATATACTAACAACGGATTTTTTGAATAACTAGCAGTTTTTCCGTACTAAAACTAATTAAGCCTAGATTAAATGAAAACGAAGTCTCCAACCTTTGAGCATTGAGGGATAGATTATGAATTTTGTTCATTAGACTATTCCAAGTCATTGTATGGACCACTATTTATATTGTTAGAAAAATATATGAAAGGATATTCTTGTTAACTTGGAAAATAAATAATGAACGTAAATTACTTCACGAGATTCAAATGCCTTTAATTGCTGAAGCTTGCCTGGTACCTTTGGTTGTTATCGACAGACAAACACATATGTTCGAGAATAAAGGACCAAAAAAGGGTCTTTGAAGTTTGGATCTTCTTTTGACTCAAAGACATCTTCATGTTCTCCATTGTTCACACACTTGCCGGAAACATGTACACACATATATGTACTCACATTATCAACTTTCCAACTTACCATAACAACATTCGATTTTTCCTCATATGTCGTGTGTTTAGAAAACGCTAACTTTTAAGTAAACTCGTTTTGGAAAATAAGGACCTCGAGTTCTATCAAGTGACTAATTTATGTCACCTTTACGAGTGACAATTGTTTATTGTGTTTATGTAAGACGGGTTCTCACGAAACATACTCTTCTTAGTTCAAACAATCATTACTTTCCATTTTCCAATAAAAAAACACATAATGTTCTTTTTGAGAAAAGAAAAGAAAAGGTAAAAATTGGGCACCAATTTGATTCTAACCATGACTCAGTCCTAATCCAGAAAACCAAGTCAATCAAAGCAAATTGAGGTAAATTTGTCCACCCTCAATTTACAGCTCCATAAAAGAAGATAGACCAATTCAACCACAGTGTATTTATATGGTAAATACTGCAAATGGTAATTCTTAATGTTAACCAAGTTATTTGAACTATCATCTGACATGATGAAAGGCAAATGAGCTGGTGAGCAAAAAAATATGTCCTGAAATTAGATAGATTCTAACAGCTATTGTACAACTGTTTATAATAGGCCTAGGAAAGAATATAATGGCAGAGGAATACATTTTATGTCTACGTATTTCGATCCGAAAACAGAGAAGTAATGAGGGCTTACTCCAATTAACTTTATCGGAGCAGCAGTGAACATACAAGAACGTCGAGAACTGAGTAAAAAGAAAAAAAAGGATGATTGTCTCTGTATATGTCTAATGAACAGGACTTCTGAATTCTGATACTAATCTTCCCTTAGTTGTCCGTTTGGATCCCGGATACTCATTGTATTAGCGCACCCGGGCAGAAAAAACCAAGTGAATCCCTAACATCTGCTGTAAACTTGTAAACTTGTAATTACATCTTCTCTAATATGGAGGGCTCTGAAGTGATCTTCGACATTGAACGTGTTTGCCATCCAGGAGTAAGCTTAGAAATAGTTAGCCTTTTAATCTTTGAGGATGAGCCCTAATAAATGTTGTTGGTCCTTCCTAGCTCATCACAGTTATGCCGCATTCCTCATCCGGAGACATGTTTAGATCAGGTAGCACAAAAATAGGCTCCTGAGATGACGCACCACTCTGTGCAAGGCACAAGTGCACTGAAGCATACTCCGCTTTTAGTTGTGCTGATAAACTAGAGAAGGCTGCTCCACATGTTCCGTTGAGGCTTGTGTTTTGTTCATGAGGATCAGAATTTGGTTCTGATTTTATTCCAGAATCTACTAGCAAATCAAGCTGCAGAAAGGGAAAGAAAGACATGGTCAGTGCAGATATGGTTTGGACGACAACTGAAACGTTCTGCTGTCACTTTGAATGATGGCTATCATGCGCGGGCAGTGGACACATTAAAAACAGCAGTTTCGACATGCTATCTAGATGAAACTGACACAGATTACTGTCCAAGAAACTACTAGTATGTAAAGCTTCGGCTTGCACCACACCCAACTCCATTGCTTTTTTGACACACTATTAATAATAATCTAATGCGGGATTGTGATCAACAGAACTCGTTGAACTAAATTCCGAAAGTTTCATACTAGCGCAACCATTATGACAGAGTTCAGACAAACAGATCAGACCACAAAGGGGAGTGCAATATGATTGACAAAAATAGAAGTAGATCTTACCTTGATTCTCTTCAAGTTCTCATTTATTGATCTTTGCTCTTTCAATGTCATATGTAAGGTTTCCAATTGCTGTTTGACAGACAGAAATTGTGAGCAAACTGACCCAGTTCCTAAAATAGAAACAAGAGGAATTAAGAAGAAAATACGCTTGAGTTAGGGGAACGAACCTTCTTCAAGCATGTACGTTCCTTCAACAAAGAGGCTTCCTCTTCTTTAAGTTCGGCAAATGTCTGTAAACAGAGAACATAAATGGATATAAGATCATCTATTTGAATTTCGGATGAAACTTTTTTTCAGCGAGATTAAAGAGAGAAAACTTCACAAAAGCAGGTAATGCAAAGGCACATGGTGATCTATAAGTAAAATTCAGATGAACAAGAACTGAAATGTGTTTACAGCATTGTAACAGCAGGATTCAGGATATTACCTTCTTTCTTCTAGGTCTTTTGCTCGAGGTAGTGGGCGTGTCAGAGGCAGCAGAAATCTGAAACAATCAACCAAAATACACATCAATAAACACATAAAGTTCCAAAATAGCACCAAATGTTGAATACTGGAAACAAGCAAAAAACCAACATGCCTAATTCAGACAAATCCAGCTAACTGTAAACATAACAAACCCAAAAAAACGTCATTTGATTCAAGCGAGCACAGATGACACCACATATCACAAGTTGCTTCATTACGGTTAGAAGAGCAATCTAAACTGTTACAATTTACGCGTACTAACAATATTACGATGGCCTCATATTGGAGTAACTCCCAGCAAACATACAGTGACAATACTCGATTCAGCTAAGATCCAAAGTAAGATGAGCTGAGGTAAGTCATGCAGCCATACACCCAAATCAACTTACATTATCCAGCATATAGCAGAGGGTCCACATAAGAACAAACTAACAAAGTACTTAGCTTAGCTATAACTTGGCTTAACCAACACTCTTTCTCTATCTTTGTTTCAAATTCATCCATGATGATTGAGATACAACTTATGCCCCCCCCCCCTCCCCCCCCAACAAAATCGACGGAAAGTCGAAAAAAGATTCGAACTTTGGCCAACCCACGATTTAAATTGCTGAAAATTTTATACGAGAAAGAATGCGAATTCCACCCCAAAAAAAAAGTGGGACATAAATCAATAGATAAGCAACTAATTTCCCCACCATAACCATGACTCACATGAAAACTATCATCTTCCAAATGAAAATGTAACACCTTATAATCCCCCAAGCTTATGTGGGTCCCCCTCATAATCTCAAAATGATCCCCACCGTCCATCACCATCATCAGAATCACATCCCTTATATAAGCTTATTAACTGATCAACGGTCGTGATCTGATCACTAAATTGTGTCACACAAGCTGTCAACATCCCTACTTTCAAGGAATAAGAAATCTTAACCAAAACCCAACAAGAATGTCAGCAGTAAGCCACGTGTCATAATCCTAGTGGGTAAAAAAAGGCACAGATTTCAATACCACGCCACCGCCACCAAAGCTAAGAGCAGTGCCACCATATTTAACCAAAGATAGACAAACGGTGGCAATGCCACGTGAGACGCACGTGACAGTAACTCAGTAAGTTTTTTTTTTTAACCGTCACGTGACTCTGGCTCTCATACGCGTGGGTCCGTACTAGTGGTGGTAGCTTGCACACTACTACACTTCACGTACCATAATTACCATTTTTTGAAAATTAAAAAATGAAAAAACATTTCAAACAAAATAAAAATAAAAAGAAAATTAAATATTATTATTAAGAGTAAGAGAGTGGGCGGCGTGTGAAAGAAGGACCCCATTTATTGAATAAAAACCCGACCCTCTCACGAGAACAGAAACACACGATTTTTAGAGAGAGAAAATAAAAATGAGGAGAGAGAAAGAAAGGGGCATGATCCACTCATCTACTTGGGCCCCACCACCCCCAACCATATCTCGTTTTTTTTCCTCATTCAATTTACACACAACTTTGACAATTGACCCTGTTTTTTTTTTACCGCATTTGGGTGGTTTTGACTACGGTAAGCAAAAGGGTATTTCCGTCATTTTATGAAAGGAGTGAAGCAAAAGGGTGGCGTTTATTGTAAGTTTCCCCTTTCCCTCCCCTCCCCACTAGTGTGTGAGTTTTAAGGTCATTGTAAAGATTGTGGGGTCTTACCCACTCACTCACCCCCCACAGGGGTAAATCCGTAAATACCACATTTTCACACCCATTTCAAAAATTAAAATTAAATCAAAAAAGTGCATCTTTTTTTAGAAACAAAAAAATAAGGGTATTTAAAATTTTTAATTAATTAAGAAAATTAAAAGAGAATAGTAGTAGCGGAAAACAAGAATGACAGCTGACCGGAAAAGAGGAGGCGACGAGAAAACTGAAAAAACGTGAAATAAAAAAACCCCTCTTTTCTCTCTCTCTATATACACTTTCTTCTTCTACAAGCAGACGCTCTCAGTCACGTGATGTGTGTAATTACACAAATCTATCAAGGGCAATAACGTCATTTACATACACACCAGCTGACACGTTATTATAACTAACATTACCAACCAACCAACCAACCACACCACTACACACGCCGGCACCGGGAGAGATCCGCCGTGCTGACGAAGGGTACTTTCGTAATTTGTAATTTCGACAGTTATAGAATGTAATTTAATTTTAAAAAATATTCCATATATATAATAATAGTTAATTAATTAATGATTAAATCCTACACCTCATTTTTAGGAAAGAAAATTAAAGAAAAAAAAAACCGAGTTCTTATTACGAGAAGAAAACGTCGCCACCGAAACCAAACAAAATTAAAAAAAAAAAAAAAAGGGAAAAGGGAAAGTAAGAATGTTGAGTGACGTGGAAAAAGGACAGACCTTGGATCTGAACCGATCGGACGGCGGGTGATGCAAGTTGAGTTCAGAAGACTCTTCACATCCGCCTTCACTAGGAGAAGCGCCACCACCAGTCCACGACAACGGCGTGGTAGGACTACGCCGCGTATCCCTCTTCTTCTCCGGCGGCGCCGACAACGACAACGACAAAGATGACGTGGAAGACGGCTTAGACCGTGGCTGACGTACTCCCCACGACGGCGGTAGTGCCTTCAAGAAGAAGCTACCCGCCGACGCTGAAACCGACGCTGACGGCGACGAGTCGGCTGAGTCCTTCAAACGGAGTAAGAGGTCGGCGACGACCTTATCGTCGGAAATCGCGGCGCGTAGCCACAACTCGTCTTTCATGGCGGTTAATAAACACGCGCCGCCACCGATGAGGTCACAGTGTTGTTGTGGTGGTTTGTGTGTGAGAAGAAAGGGGAGAGAGAGAGTGGGAGAGGAAATGGAAGGGTGGTGGCGGAGAGAGAAAGCGAAGGGTAAGAGAGAAGGAGAGAGAAAAAGGGGTGAAAAAAATGAAAGAGTGTTATGTTGTGTTAATGTGTTGTGTTGGGTGAAATGTGTTAATATATCTGTGGGTGGCTTTTTCCTTTTTTCTTCTTTTTTATTTTTTATTTTCTTCTTCTCCATATTTTTTTTTTTTTTTTGGGGGGAGGAAGGAAAAAAAGGGCTGACTAAAATGACTAGCTTCTTGTTCTTCTCTTTGTATGAAAGAGTGGGGTCCAGAGGTGGGGGGGTATACGTGGCAAAGTGAAGTTTGTGTTTGGTAATATGGTTACTGTTTTCTTCTTGTGCGTTTACTTTTTCTTTTTTTTGTTATTGGTTAGGGTTTGGATGTCGGGTATTTGGGATGGGTCGAGGTTTTGTCGGGTCGGGTTGGGGGATTGGGGTGTTGGATTGGAGTGATCCGCATGGAAGGTGCATTAATTAAGATAAATTTTGAGGGATCTTCTTTGATTAAATATTGGAAAAGCGAAGGTTGCGAGTAGAGCCGGCCACGGGCCGGGCGGGCCAGGGCTAGTGCCGGGCTTAGCCGGGCTAGTGCCCCAAAAGTCGAGCAC
>JBBYHQ010224875.1:0-23682 GCA_038382645.1 Spergularia azorica
AAAGATACATTTAGTAGAATTTAGGGGCCCCGATTGAAATCTCGCCCAGGGCCCCCATAATCTCCCAGCCGGCCCTGGATGTACCGATGGACCAAAGGACTCATTCGTCAACAATAGTCAGAGTTCCCTACGCCCAATAAAAATTTACCAAGTCGAAAACAAAATCGTCGTTGGAAAAGTAAGAAAGTAAGTTTTGTGTAATACGACATAAATCAAGTTAAATAGAACAATCTTATAAACGAGTAGTAATCGTTTACAACAGCATTGTCATTTAGTACTACTATAAAGTTCGGAACATATTTCAACAATTACGGAGTACAACGTAGACGTCTAACTTAGTAAACATTAGAGTGAAATTTACAACTTCATTTTACAAAATAACCATTGGACCATTACGATAAGATTCAAATGAAGTAGTACTAGGCATAAGTTGTAGTAGCCGCTCGCATGACAAGTTCTTCAAAGCTACTGATATCTAGCTCTCCACATTTAATCCTATTAGTTTGGTGTCTAAGCACTCTCCAAATCGCGACTTCCGACGTAGCTTCACAGTGTTTCCAGTGGATTGAACTTTCCGACCACCTCTCACAAGGCGCTGGCTCATCACAAACGTAGCAATGACACTGCAAAATCAAACCATATAGTTCAAAATATGGTCAAACCGTAACAAATTAACTTCTAGCCAGCTAGTGTCGTTTATTTAAATCCATACGAGATTTTATCCTAAAATCAATTCAATTTCCGATAACAAAGAAAATGGGCTTTAACATATTGCAATGCACATAGTGAGGAGTCTTGTCATATGGGTATACAACACATAGATGCCTTGGATGTGGGTAATTCCTGCATGCCACCTGCCAAGAAAATCGTGTTTCTATCGTCACAACACAATAATATTTACTTTATGGTACTTGACAAGCACAACAAAATAATTACGAAATTTAGGGGTACATATATACCTCGCCAGCTCGCCTTTAACAGCTTTGAAGGTGAGATTAGCTCCGAAATCGCCGTAAGAAGGGCTAAACAAAGCTTGATGATCATAATTAGGATCATCAAATTCAATAATGTAACAATCTTCAACCTCATCATTCTCTCTTTTGCGCGTCTTATCGATCACGCAACCAGAAGAGTTCACATCAATTACAGTTGATGATGCCGCACTATCAGAATCACTCACTTCGAATTCACAGCTCTCCTATTAATTAAACCAAAAATTACAAAATTACCCTTCATAAAACATTGGGAATTGCATAATATTAGAACAAAGTCCATTTCGCTACCAATTTGGAGACGGCTAACATGAACCATACTGGGGAATTCTTTGTTTGTGAGATGTAACCGAGAAATACTATTCCACGTACCTAGTAGGCTAGTACGGAGTAGTAAAGTATAATATGCTCATTACAAAGTCGTAATCTATGTCATCCTCTAAACTGAGAAATCTATGGTGTGACACTAAGACATGCACCCCCCCCCCTTTACATGTACAAGTTACGCCAACGTGCTTTAATCCTGTGAATTGAGCTGTTCATCTATTGTGAAAAACCAATGCCACAGTTTCAGACAAATTTCTCAGATTAGTCCACCAGACTTGATAGGGAAAAACCGACTTCAGCCGAAATTAGACAGGTTCAGAGTCAGAAATCTGTAGAGATATGTTCACAATTTTGCACCAGTGTCAGACATTAGTCTGTGACTATGTTACAGCATCAATTTTCTCCACGACGAGGACTAATACTCAGATGACTGAATGTAGGACATTAAGCTCAGGCAACAGTTGTGTCAAGCTTCCAACTCTCAAAATTTACAGCAAAAACGCTTTCACATAACATACAGGACGATACAGTAAAATTCGAGATGATGCTAATAACAACATGCATTGAGCAGTAATCACAGCAAAATTTCTTGTAAAATTGGTGCAGAAAGTTCAGCAACACTACTAAGAACTACTGGAGAGCTCAATTCAACAGACAGTGCATTAAAGCTGCAGGGGATTGAGTCGGACAGTCGAATCTTAATGATCACAGATATTCCCACAGCGATTTCAAAACAAGCTGACTGAAAACTTCCATTCTAACCATCAAATTCCTCAACATTCCTACAATCCTAGATAATGCTAGATCACAAAATCAAATAGTCCTACTGCACAAATCTTCATTAATACGAATTCTACCTGGTTTTTCTTGTAGATTCAGTGCAGATAGTTCAGCAGTACTACTAAAAACCATTGGAGAGTTCAAATGTTCAATCCAGCAGATGATGAATTAGTTCTGCACAGATTGAGTCCCACAGTCGAATTTAGATAAGCGAAAATTTCCAACATAACCATCAGACTGTACTCCTTAACATTCCTACATACAGCTAGATCACAAAACCAAGTAGTCCTACTGTACAAATCTTCATTGATACGAATTCCACCTGGTTTTACATTCATTGTTGTTATGATCCCTGCCTGCACAGCTTCTTTCGATCCCTCTTCTTCCTCCAAATCGACATTTTCGGTGTAGCATCACAGTGCTTCAAGCTAGGATCCTGCTTACTCCCTTTAGTCCATTTCTTGCAAGGAGCAGGTTGATCACATACATAGCAATAACACTACAATTGACAACCAAACAACTAATCAGTACATAACAATCGAATCGATTGGAAGACATTCCTACATCCATATTTCAGCAAAAGCACATACAAACTATGTAATGTTAAAAGTACATAAGTCACATCTAGGATAACTAACAACAATTCAATATCACGACACTAGCCTTAAAACCTCTCCCTAACATAATGTGATGGGTTTAGATGTACGCAACTTTTCTCTATATCGAGAGAATTTAGTATTCGATAACGCATCATAAAAATTACCATTTCGCAGTGAATCATATGAGAAGTCTCCTTGAAAGGGTGCATTGCACATAAGTGCCTTGGGTGGGGAAATCCCTACAAGCCACCTGTTCATAACAAAACAAAATTTACCATTATTATCACATTAACATCGACAATTCGACATTACCCTAATGTCCCAAAATAAAACTTCGCCTCCCTTACAAATACACCTTACCCATAAGTCCATAAAAACCATTATTTCCGAAAATTTCAATTTATAAATTGAAATGAAACGGAAGATACACGAAACATTACCTTGCTTTTGGCACGTAAAATAGACACATCAACATCATCATCAGAAAACACTTCAGCCTTCACATTAACACACAACTTACTAAAGTTCTCATCAATATTACACACTTCATCATCCGGATCAAACTCTAATATAAAACAATCTTCAACCTCTTCAACCTTCTTCACGTCTTCCCATTTCTCCACACAAACCATTGACCCGACCCGTTTTTGGACCCGACCCTTATCCAACCCAACCCTTTTCCGACCCGAACTTTTACTCTTACCCGGCCAATAATTACTGCTATAACCCGTGTAATTAGTCGGGTCGAATTCTAGTATGAAGCAATCTTCAACCTCTTCAACCTTCTTCACGTCTTTCGGATCCTTCACACTTACAATGGGCCGGCCCGTTTTATTGTGGGCCCTACTCTTAATTTGATCCAAATAATATGACCAATCAATATCACACCTTTCCGCCATTTTTTCCTCTCTATTTGCGTATCTATCAGAAATCTCCAAAGGAAGAGAAATGACCTATTTTTTTGGTTTTTTTACCTTTTTTAATTGTGGGGTAAAAACTGAAAGGGTTTAACTTTAACTCTTCCTTTAATTACTTTTCCACTTTCCTAGAACTTATTATATGTGACGGTCTTACGGGCAATCGACAGTAGTAGACTCGAGTACGTCACGTATTTGACTGATTGACACTAAATTTACGAAGTTATAACTTACGGGTCATTTCCCTTGTTTAGGGACTTATTTTGGTCATTTTGCAAATTAACTGAAATAAGTTTTATTCCACATGAATACGTAACAATAATATATGAGTCATCTATTTTCGTGCAAATAATAGGTAGTATGATAGTTGGAATCATGAATTAGGAGTATTAAGCAACATAAAAATTAACTAATCCAATTTTCGCAATTAATTCAACATGATGATAACATTTCCAAACATTATACTATAACACCGTACCATACACTTTGATAATTAGATAGAGATCATGGCTGTGCTTCAAAATAAAAAGGAGCAAGTTTCGTCTTTCATCGGTCTTTTAGATGCCTCTTTTCTTTTATTTCGCTCAGGGCTTCTAAAATCTTAAAACCGAGCCTAGTGGCTACGTCCTTTGTAGTCGATATCGACAACTTGACAATACAAATGCTTAGCCGAAACCGTCTCAGTCACAAGAAACTGTTGGGTAAAGCTTCAATTCCTTGAAATCACGAAACACGCCAAGGGCCTCACAAAGCGGACCCGTAACGGTCTTGCACTGGTGAGCTATAAACTCAATCCTTGGTGTAAGCGGGTGCGACGGGAAGTCGTAAACCGCCTTACGAGGCTGCCAACAAGCCATCATAGCCAATGCCAACGTCCCCGACTCCTCCTTAATCGTAGGGGAGTTCTTCACTTTAATGAACCAGTCTTTGTTAAGCCAAATTTCAACCTCTCTTAAAATAGACCAAACACGAGGCCTAGTATTCGTACATGCCTCGTCCTTACAAAGGCAGAAATTACTACTGCCAAGGTCGTAGTAGAAATCCTCCCAAAACCCATCGTGATACAGGTAACCCAACTCCACGTTTAAGAACCGTAGACCACGTGACCAGGCTAGTTTAAGGGCTTCTATGAGCGCAATGTAGGGCGGAACAGAGCTGTCACGGCTTCCAAGATCGTTTCGGATATGCTCGGAAAATCCTGCTACCCATTTTCCTGTACTAGTGTCACAGATCATTCCACCAGCAGATCCTTCAATTAGTACTGTCTGATCAGGAGGATGGTGCATAAAACTGACTGTTACTGTGTGATGACTCTGCAGTAAGTCCAAATACAAATCATGTAATTAGGAAATGTCAAATGTGACACATTTTGTTTATAAATAACTAAAAATCAGACTTCAGATTGATTAATTTGGCCTACATAACAATGACATACTCCGTAAAAATCAATCATCCACAAATTTATAGTTACAGAGCACATGTACCGGAAAATTGCATATAGAGCTAATCTTGTTTCGGAACTATAATGAAATTTGCATCGATACAGGAAAATAAAACAAGTTTACGACTCTACGTAGAACCTTGTTAGCTACGGTCTTAGCCTAGTGTTAAGATTGATATATATACTCCGTATGTAGCTTTAAAAAAATCGCAAGGAGATAATTTCATAAATAAATAAATGTAAGATACTGAATTACTGATCACCATAGTTGTATTAAATCCAGGAACTTTTTTCCTAGCCACCTTTGCTGATTTCCAAATCTGATCATCTGCATTACCTTACCACGACAGTGTCCCATTTTTGGCTTATTCCATTTTTTGCATGGGGCAACTTCTTCACAAATATAGCAGTAACACTGCATGACATGATATATTGATATACAGCAAAGTCAATTTCACTTTTTAACAAAATAAAGTTGCAAAAAAACCGTCAACAACAACAACAACAAAGTCTTACTAGTATGTCGACAATGAAGCATTTGGATCAACTGATATGAATTGTATGTTAGACGACAAAAACTTACCTTTTTGCAGAGTCTCTTAAAGGATGATTTTTTATTACCAAAGGGATACTTGAAACAAAGGTGCCTAGGATGAGGGTAATCATCCTCTTCTCTAATGCAAACTGAAAGTGTCAAGTACTTGAGTTTTCCATCAACTTCTTCATCAAGATTCTCAGATATCCAAGATTCCATATGACACTTCATGATACGATCAACGACATAATCACCATCTTCATTGTCACCTCCAATCATCTGAGAAATCGGACGGTCCATTTTCAGTAAATTGAATTTACTCTACAATTGTCTTTTTTGTTCAATGTGTAAGATAATTTGCAATGGATTATCACTTAAATTAAATATACTGTAGTATATACTTGGAAGTCGAAAAAAAGAAGAAACCTTTCGAATTCCTAGAATGCGTACGTACTCAACTCTCAACAACCCATTTAATTAATTAACCATACATCATAAAAAGATTGGCCATAAATTTACTTGGGTTACTGTAAAATTGTTGTACAAAAAGTCGCGTAATACGTACAGTACATTGTTAAGGGTCTACTTGGGAAATACAATTGATATGAGTTTAGTCTTTAATTGTTTTTCTTCTTCCGATAAGTTTTGCTTACCAAGTAATGTGTTTAACATCGTTTGGTAATTCATCAAAACTTTCGTATCATCTCTCTTTCTTAATATTTCGAGCCTTTGTTCTTCAAAACGCTCCTCCATTTCAAGTTTCTTCTTGGCTACTTGCAATTCTTCTTGCCTTGTGATATTTATTGCTTCGAGTCGCTCACTAACATAGGAACTAACCGAAGAATCATAAACCTTTTCTTTTCCTTTCCTTTTACTTCTAGTTATTGCATCACTATCTCCGGGGCGTTGGAGAAATAACTCATTAATATTGACACTACAAGGAGTTTCGGGATTGGATGGGGATGAAAACTCGCCACTTTCGTTTATCCTCGATCTTTTGGAGGCACTATCACTTACCTCAATTTGACTAGGAACAAATGAATCTTTAGTAAAACCTTGTACAAACCATTTGGGATGATTAACCATGACATTTGCCCATATCTCATATTCGCCAAATTTGGAATTAGTGTCCGCCTCGTACAAATCATTCGCTTCCCTTTATTGGCTTTCTTTGCTTGCTCCACTTTGATTTTGAGAAACGATCGACTTTAAGTGTCCAACCCACTTGCTCGCATTTGCGCTAATTCTAGACCACCGTTTTTTCATTGCCATCACGGTTTTTTGAGACATTTCACTTGGGTTTTCAAGTCGTTTTTCTTTATACATGGCTGCAATTTTCTCCCACATTGCGTCACCTTTTTGATGATTACCAACTTCTTTGTTACTACTAACAAAACACCAATTTGACGCAAGACAAATATTTTCACTAGTGTTCCATAGAATATTTGGCCCTCTTTTTCCTCGCTTGATCAGGGACCTTGAATCTTCTTGGGAACCTAATTTTGGATTATTGAGATCCATAAGTATAACTAATTTTTGTTAATACTATATTTGGTGCCAAATGATTATATGAGATAGTTGTTTAAATGAGTGAAAATAATAAAAATCAAATTGTAAACCAAAATATCAGTACACCAAATTTGATCTCTAATTATAGAGAAATGAAAATCATCAACGTTGGTATAGGTTATTTTTTTCTTTTTAAGTCGTTAAAGTCATATGTGGCCGTTGTAGGAGCCAACGGTAATAAAAAAGTTGACCATACGCGTTTCGACACTTAGCATAATATGGGGATAGGAAACAACAAGATAAAGCTTGGCAAAGCCATAATGTCACATGCATAGGTTTCCTTTCCTTTTACGAATCACAGAACGCCACCTGTCCTTTTTATCAAACATCTTTTTTGATGGGATCCGACTTCTATTTCATGCCAATCTAAATGCCAAATAATTTTTACAAGTATGGAAGCCGGTTATGTTAGCCCTTTTGTGTGCATGAATCTTCATCGCATTATTGACAAAGCTAGTCTGATACTCCAATAACAATTCATTGAAAAAGAGTAATTACCAATTGATCGAGCAATTAGTGAACAATGAGTTATAAAACTCGTGTGAATATGTGATACCTCGTAGTACTATTTAAGTTATTTCTAAACATTAGAATATACGAGTACTCATCATCTAATCCACTCCATAAAATGAGTAAATAAAATCATGGATTGTACCAATCTTTGCAAGCGATATGTTTTGGATGCATTGCTTAATAATGACATTGATGATAAGGATACATGGCTATAGTGTATTAGTCGACCTTCAATTCCCAGTGATTAATCAGTCAAAACAGAATTTTGTAATGATGAAGTACTAAGCAAGAAAAAACACAAAAAATTCTAACACTAAATAATTCCAACGACTTTGAATTCCTCCTGTTTTTTCGTGTAGATTAAGATAATGTACTACGTATGATACTATGATCATGTTATTAACCTGCGAGTAAATCATGTATGAACACTACGATCGATGCACCGTCATTTTCGCAGCCAAAGATGTGATCTCCAACCTGGAACAAGTCGCATTAGTCTGACTTAGCTTAATTACTCATATGATCCAAAAACATTGTTTCGAGTTTTGCTAGCTTCAGTTCTATAAGCAAATTGACACGTATAATCAGATTTATTCGATCTAGAATAAACTCTCAACATACTCGATCAAAAGCAGCAATCGAAAGGAGGGAGTGTATGATTACAAGTAGTTTGCATGTAGTTTTGCTACTCTATCATCTATTCTGCTGTTAATTACGATGGACAAAATCAAAACGACTCCTGTCTGTATTTGTTTAACTAGGAGTATTACAAATATATACATTTGTATTGTTGTTGATCTCATAAGGGTATACTCGGAAAACCGTTTCGATCTTTGTTGCGTATGATCGAACCCCATTGACCCCTTTTTCTTGCAAATGCTAGGTAATATTTTTTTTTGGTACAAAGGAGCAGCTAGCGCTGCGGGGGTGGGGGTATGAGGATTTGAACCCGGGACAACCCCCAGACAGGTTAAGTTCCTAACCAATAGGCCAACCTTAATCCTCAAATACTAGGTAATATGATAGTTGGAATGATGCATTATTAAGTTATTAAGCACCATGAAAGACAAGTTCAACATTTGACATTAATTTAACATGATGATAAGGATTCAAAACATTATAAATACCATACTATTAGATGTCATTTGAATCACAATCAAACTAATAAGAAAAATATATAGGAATTATATTATTGAAAATGGGAGTGAGTAGTAAGATGATGAAGAAAGTAGAAGTAAGGTTGGTGATGGTGTTGGCAATCATGGTGTTGTCAATGGCTTCATCAGTACAAAGTATTAAGGTATCAACTGTAGTAACACCTGCCTTTATTAATAGCATCATTAACCAGGCTTCCTCTTCTTGCAAAGGCAAGCATTTCTACACACGCGCCGCCTTCCTCAGTGCCGCGAAATCCTTCCCTAAGTTCGCCACTGGCACCAATCTTAAGGCTAAGAGGGAGATCGCTGCCTTCTTCGCTCATGCTACTCATGAAACTGGACGTAAGTTGTTTAACGTGTTCGTAGTTATAGTACGTATTACTCTCTCTTTTCCAAAAAGAGAGTGCTTGTTTTATTGTTAAAATGCTAGTAAAATTGAAATCATACATGCACGATGCACCCCTATATCAGTATGTGTAATGTAATGGTTTAGTACACTTTTTTAGTCAATTGATCTTCACGGATTTGGTCAAAGTCCAATAAAAATGATCAACATTTGTTCAAAAATACCGTTACTCTAAGAATTACGACTCATACCAGTTGTGTAAGTCGCGGTTCCTAAATGGGGCAGTATATATCGTGAATGGGAGGGGTATAGCTTCAAACTCGATTTATAATCTACCGGCCATATAGGTAATTTACATGCTCGTATTTCATGTTATTAGTGTCACTAACTTTGTTCTTATTTTTGTGATGCATTTAGACTTTTGTTACATAGACGAGATTGGAGCATCCAAGACGCCCTACTGCGACAGAAGCTGCACAAAATACCAGTGCAAAGCCGGTAAAAGTTACCATGGAAGAGGCCCAATCCAACTAACATGGAATTGCAATTACGGTGCTTGTGGCAAGGACCTCGGCCTTGACTTGTTGAACAAACCTGAACTTGCATCTTCAAGTGCGACCGTCTCATTCAAGACTGCGCTTTGGTACTGGATGAAGAGAGTTCACCCTGTTATGAACAAAGGTTTTGGTGCCACCATTCGGGCTATCAACGGAGGTGAATGTGGTGGCGGAGTACCTAGCGCGGTGAGGAACCGTGTCAAGTACTACAAAAAGTATTGCGCCAAGTTCGGTGTTACTCCTGGACCTAGACTTACTTGCTAGGGCTCTTATATAATAAAATGAAGTACACTAGCTCTTGTAATGTTTGCTTCTATAGTTCTATTGTACGTATACTGAACCTTGGAAGTTCAGAAGAATAAGTGTACTGTAGTACACAACTTGTTGTATTCTAAAAAACGGCTCCGGCTCGTTTATGTCATCACACAACATAAGTTACGCTCAGCCACTTTGCTCTTTATCCTACATCGATTCAAATCTAAGCTTCTTGTGAATCTAAAGTCATTCGCACAAAGTACCTGCGCAAGAAGCGTGGATTTGAATGGAGGCAGAAAAAGCGTTTACAGTTCACCATCCTGCACAGATTTAGCAAGCATTTTTACATCCCAAACATGTGAAAGTTCTATTCAAACATCGCACTCTAATCCAATTATTCTGTCAGCCATCAGATTGGCATACATGTACGAGCAATGTACCAAATGTAGAACCGATTTTTGCCATCAATCATACAAAAGACGTGATCCACAGTTTTTCAGTGTCCCATTGGACGACTATGATCAACCTATCGATGTTTATACATATTGCTATAATCAGAATATAGCTTCATTGGCATCTACACAATATACTACAGTATATACTAAATCGAGGAGCTCGGTAGCGCAAGAATTTGACCTGCCTGACATCTTTGCACACGAAAAATATCAATCTCAGTCACCTCTATGATTCACTCATAAACAGAGCACCATAACCAGAGGATTTGGCTAGCTTCTTCAGCAAAAGAAAAGCGATTGCTATAGTCAATCCGACAGCTGCCAGAGTGAGGAAGCGGTCATCAGCAGACCTTTGCACCCTTGGTGAACGACTTTGTTGGAGCAGCTGAGCTGGCACTTCAGCTCTGACTTGTCTAACTTCCCTATGAACCACTGGACTAGGATTCTCGGCAGCTACTTGAGGTTCCTCGATAGCCCTGTCATTACCTCCTACTGTAGCAGGTTCTTCAGCAGTTTCCGAATTTCCAGCATTTGCACTTTCCGCAGTAGTAGCCACCTTTTCACAGGGTTGCTCTTCAGAAGACTGGTTCGGGATTGCAGAGGCTGATGGTGCTTTGCTAAGCATATATGTATGTATCTGTAAGAGAGATAGGCATGCAAACTAAGTACCAGAAAATCAAACGCAACCAATACGCGAGGTACAGATATCATGATTCATACTGAATACTCACCTCATCAATCACCTTTTGACGCTCAGGAGTTCCAAATTTTGGGGGTTCTGCACAAGATTTAATAGCTAGCCTCCGTCTCTCTTCCTTCTTGTAGTCCAGAGATCCTATAGCTCCATTAGGTGCAGTCGGCATGAAAGCAATGAGTGCCACCAATGCAGTGCGAACTGCCATCATCACCAATAATAATCAGTTACTAATAAGCTTCGGAGTACGTGTAGGTGCTGTCACGTGATCACTAAAGTATACACAGTGAACATAACACAGATCCAGGTAATAAGTCACACCCTGTGCTGCTTCACATCACTGAGTAACAAGGCCCATGCCAAAAGGCCATTTCAAGGAGTATTCATAATTAAACTCCTCTTGAGTTTATATTTCATCTAACATCTTCAGAAGATTACATTTAAATTTTACAGGCAGTGACATTACATGGGAGAAAATTTTATGTACAACCATCACCAAGACATTTAAAAAGAAGAGGATTCGGAACCTGTTGTTATTTCTTACTAGCATACTTGTATTACTGAGCCTTCACAACCACTCGCCCCTTGGGTTTATATCCTATTTGACCTCCATTTGGTTTCCACTATACTTGGACTTTTCTATTCAACATTTGACCTACTTTATTCAGTTTTTACTGTTCCTTTAAATAGATTCATATTAGCCAATGCCCATTCAATGTTATTTTTAGACTATGTTGTTGCCTCAACTCATCAATCTACACAAAAATCTTTGGAGTGGATCCTAATTGACTTTGACAGAGCAATCAAAGCATTAAACCCTTGCCTTGATATACACAGAGTCACAGAATATTCAGCTGCGTTTTAATGTTTTCCAAAGGTTGACCAGTACGGCACACAAACGCAATCATTCGAACTACAACTTCATGATCATGATTTCCTGTAACAAGTAAAAGAGAAAGCCAACTTACCACTCCAAGATGGTTGCCAGTGCTCAGGATGATGGTTAGATATGCTCAGGCAAATTTTTGTCTGGGTCTCAAAACGGCCATTGGGCTGAAACACAAAAAACAAAGCCGGAACCTACGTCACTTCCTTCCCCAAAGGTGGTACATCATACTATCATATTTACTGCACAGTGCACTACCAACTACAAACCAAATGCCCATATAGGAAGTAGTGAAGCAAAAGTGATTACCGTTAACAACATAAAAGATGGTGGTTTCAGCGGATACTCAACAGGAAGCTGAATTCTCCCGTGATATATACCACCGTCAAATTCAGTGTCGCTTGGTCCCCTAATTGCAAACTGCCACTCAAAAATGTTCTCCTGAAAAAAACACCACCAAACAGAACCATCAATTCCCGGACAACTTCCAAGTAATCCTCCAACATCAAGAAAGTTCACACTTTCCGAACACCCCTCCACTTCATAATGACATCGATACCACAAGCTTACGAATCATAACAACACACTGCGAGTTTTTATCTCCTGTCGGTAGGATGTCAATAACTCGATAATTTCTTATGTCTCATCTAGGTAATAAACCACGACCAAGACTGCCGTCACTACAAAAATGTAATGTCAGGTCGCAATAATGCGCAAAGAAACCGGGGAGTGTAATCGTCTCGGCCTAAATTCCGGCCAAGACTGCCGTCACTACAAAAATTCAGCGTCTGCCACCTCAATTTCGCAGTGCTAATCATCTCCGACTAAATTCCGGCCAAATGATTACGATTAAACGACACGAAAGCCGCGATAAAATCAATAAGTTCATAATAATCCCCAATCCGAAAATTTCATGATCGCCGAATCCTAAATTTTCACATTTTCCGCAATCCTAATCTACGAATCACACAATCATGATCATATCATCTTAACAAACAATAATCATTCGCACAATTTCTTCATACAACAACAACAACATCAAAAAATCAAAAATTTGCTGAAAACCTAAAAATTGCAATAAAAAAAAAGTCAACAAGTTTACGATCAGCCGATCCACAAATCACAAAGAAAGCGTCAACATCACGATTCAATCACAAATCAAACGAACAAATACGCAATCTAATTATCGGAAAATCGAATTGCGAAGGAAATGAGGAGAGAGAGAGGTGAACCTCGAGAGGAAGGCTCATGAAATCATCGGAAGGATTGGATTGCATCTCCTTAACTTCTTGAAGGATACGCTTCACCGCCGGATTCTTGAGGTTGTACTTGTCCTCCGTCGCCATTATTGGAAGTTTTGGAGGTTTTCCGGCGAGTTTCACGGTGGTAGATCGGGCCGACTTCGGATACAAGGTGGTGGAGAAAAGATATTAATGAGAGAGAGAAATTGAAAAAGAGGTTAATCAGGTGATATTATGATTTTTTTTTTTTTTTGGTGGCTGTGTGACACGTCATTGGTGAGCATTTAGATGACGTGGCGATACTTGATTGGTTCTGTGATGACCCATTACGTTCTTCTGACCCGAGTTCCCGGTTAGCCCGTTATTTCTTCAAATACCCGGATACCCGACCTTAAGCTTTAAGCTTCGGGTTTGGTATCGAATTGGACTCTCGTCATACGCAGGCCCAAATTCTTACTCGTTCGCAGCAACAATAACTTTTATGATCTGAACAGAGCGGTTACAGATAATGTTAGTCGATTCTAAATTATTTTGAGAATAATGGTCCATATTCTATATTTTATTAGATACGTGTATAAGTGATTGTGAAACTTGACACAGATAAAATTGTCATAGAGTTTGTAAATTGGTAACTTGGTAGTCGATGACATGTGAAATTTAGCCGTGTTCTCTTCTTGTCGTAAATTAAATTAAAGCATAAGTTACAAAGTTGCTTGTTTCCGAATTCCAAGAGTGGACGCTAAAGCGTTGTCACTACTCCGTAGTGGGTTAATTCAAAGCTAACAACATTGAATCACAAGATCGATTTTATATTTCATTTTCATGTGGTTACATATTCTCGCGGTGCAACTAATCCGCGAGGATCGACAAAGAAGGATCGGGCGATAACAAGTTCTACAAAATGATATCGAAATTAAGTATCACCCGACCAATCTACTCCATCTTTGACCAAATATTGAAACGGCCTCCGGATATGTTTGACGACCGAGTGGCACCAAAACAACATTTCCTGTGACCGGTGACCGACTAAAAAGCATAGAAAAGTGATTAAGAAGCCACCTACTGTCTCTACTGATAAACAAAGCTTGGTATAAAAAAACTAAAAAACAACGAAAAATGGAAGAAGGGAAGAAGATGAAGATGATAGAAACATGGATTAGGAAGCACACGTTGCAATATATGGCAGCTACGCGCCACCCTTTTACTCGAAAAATTCGCGATGGTTCAGTTGATATCTCCTCTTTCAAACGTTGGCTGGTTCGTCTCCTCTTTCTCTCTCAATTTACTTGGCTATTTTATTAAAGCAAGAATCTTTGAATTGATTCTATAGTGTTAGGGACATTTGAATTCGTGGGTTGATTTATACTGGTTCCGTTATTTTGAGTTGTTAACGTTTGGTTTGAATACGTGAGTAATGTGACATTTACAATCGAAGGGAGTATAGTTTGACCTTGTTTTGTCAAAGAGGGCTTGTGATTTACATCGGAAAAGTAGGGAGGAAAGTAAATTTAAGGGTAATTGTATTGTAGAAAGGTGAAAATTTTGTTCTTGTTGATTTGTTGTTGAAAATAGACTCTTTGTGTTATTATTACTAGGGTAAAAGCGTATATGCAACCTCCCCTTTACGTCATATGAAAGTTGGGCGTGTCTTTGAGGCAATGGGGTAATGTTTTTAAAGTGTCATTTAACTTTGGAGAATTTTTCGTTCTTTTTCCGGATACAAAATGTGACCCTAAGGCCATTATGAAAAGGGGAAGGGATTCGAACCTCAGACGACCTAATGTACCAAGTAGCTCAATTTTAGACACTAGACAGTAGACACACTCCTTGGTAGGAAAGGGTAAGGAATAGTGAAGCATGCCATCTATGAATAGTTCTTTTGGAGCTGAATAGTGTGTTCATTCCAATATCTATCATCTAAGATAGGAGTGGTGGCAGACTACAACTCTTTTGGTTTGTCAAAAACGCGATTTGCCACTCATCTTGAACTGTCGGATTTGCTCGCCAGACTGAGGTGACGGGATGTGCAATTTGTATTGTATAGGTTGAGCTTTGTCTGTGCAGTTCAGTCACTTAAGCTTCACATTGTTCAACTGATATGTGTCCAATTATCGGCTTTCATGTGTTGACCTTGAGTCCTTGACCAGGCTACTAGATGATTAAATGCCCGTCCTTCAGATGACTATATAGCATTATTGTGTAATCATGTTCTTTGATCTTCTGTCAAGCAATTGATACCTAGTATATCGGATTTTTGATCTTTCTGGCGAAGCATCATAATGATACAACCAAACCATCTCAAGTGAAGGCAGAACTTTACAAAATATAATGTTAAACAACCAATTGCGACCTACTCAAGCTTTCATAAGCACGTATTCATATTCATTTGTTTGCTGAATGTAAACATCTGGTTAGCTGGTCTCTTCCTTGCATTACAGGGTCAAGATTATTTCTTTGTCCGGAATTTCATCCCTTTTGTGGCTAGTGTCCTGATGAAAGCTTCCAAGGAGTCAGGGGATGATTCTGATGTCGAGATTATTCTAGCTGGTCTGGCTTCACTGAGTGATGAGATCGCCTGGTTCAAGAAAGAAGCTGCAAAATGGGATGTCCAGCTCACTGGCATCATTCCTCAGAAGACCAACCAGGCTTACTGCAGGTAACCAATTAAGCTTTTGAGAGATTTCTTTTCTCGCTCTTTCTAAAGATTCAGACTTTATGGCCCTCGTGCAGTCATGCAGCGTACTAAAACTATAACGAAGTGCTAGACCAGAGAATTGAAGAAGATAACATGGTTTGACAATGTTCCTAGGATGCATTTTTTAATTGGTCAATAATTTTCGAGTCAGAAACATTCTAACCTTGTGTACTCTGAATTTAGGAAGTACCATCTCCTTGGATGTTGAGATGCACTTCCTAAATTCAGAATATACAAGGTTAGAATGTTATCATTTTGGATCAAGGCTTGGTTGTTGTTGTTGTTGTTGTTGCATCTCCTTGGATGTTCTGAGTCTTCAATGTATGTTGGAATCACGCATAGAAGTAGTCTTACAGTCATGTATTTTAACCTGGTGTATTCTGCTTCTTGATCTTCTTCATCTTGCATATTAGATCAGTCATTCAGATGTCATCATAAGCTCATAAGCACCATTGTTCCATTAGTCCTTGCTCCTGAGATCTGACCCTCGGCTAGAATGGTTCTGCTCTCAATTGTCGCGGACTTCCCCTAGCTTTTCGTCTCTTTGATCCATAAGTATGAGTCTGTAAACAGTAAATACAATTTTTTTTTCCCCTGACTGTCACTGTAAGGAAGTAAAGGACTCGTCAGGGGAAATATAGGAAGAAAGAATTCCGCCTATAGTCTTTACAGGATTCTAGCGATCTGTCTGTAGTCTTATACTCTTCTATATACTGGGACAAGTCGGACAACTATAACAACCGTACCTATTTGCCCAATGTTTCAGGTTTCTGGAAGGCCTGATGCAACCTGATGTTAGCTACACGGTGGCCATCACAGCCTTTTGGACCATTGAAGCTGTCTATCAACAGAGCTTTGCCTACTGCCTTGAAAACGATGCCAAAACTCCTGCAGAGCTCAAAGAAGCGTGTGAGAGATGGGGGAATGAAGGGTTTGGTCAGTACTGTGACTCCCTCCAAAAGATTGCCGAGAGGAGTTTATCCAAGGCATCTGAAAACGTCCAAGCCAAAGCCGAGGCGACCTTCCTGCGTGTTTTAGATGAAGAAGTCGAGTTCTGGAACATGAGTGAAGGTCGAATCCCTTCTTGAACAAAATTGTCATCTTCGACCTCAATAAAAACCGACAGTTTTCGTATGCATGTATATATGTAATATGTAAGTCGGGGCTCTGAAGGCGTGCGTTAATCACCGTGTCTAGTGTATGGTCTCTGTTTAAAACATTGGAAGTAGTAATAAATCAAGAAGGGACAGTTCTACAAATAAAATCAAAAGTTTCCCCCTTCATTCCCCATTTGGTTGGGCTCGCTTGTTCCACCAAGTATACGGGTCCCCATCATAGCCAATATCCTTCAATGCACAATCTTCCAAAGCTTCCCAAAATTCTTCAATCTCTATCTGCGCCCGTGGAGGTCCCCCTTTCTTCTCACAATCGAAGAAAATTTGATTAAAATCCCCTACTACCATCCAAGGAAGGTCAGAAATGGCTCTGATCTCCCTCAGCAAACTCCCAAGACAGATGCTTCTCCTCCCTATCCGACCGGTTACGACTTGCCCCAGGTTTTCGAAAAATCAAAAGTTTTTGTATAAATTCACTATAAAATTAGTGAAAATAAGGTAACGTAGGTTTCCGCCACTGCTCCCACTTAAAGTCAAGGATTCGTACGGGTTTGATTAGAGTTTGGAATTTATGGATTTTTGTTTTTTTTTTTTTTGAAATAAACGGAATTTCATTAATATCGTTAGCAAACGGCACTTACATCAAGAATTGTAACGATACAAATATCATCAAAAAGACCTAATTGACACAATCTTTCGCTAATTAACAAAATTGATCTCTCGCACGTCGACGTCTTTGCGTCTTTCATCGACAGTAGAGATCTACGTAACTCGACAAAGAATAGGCAATTGACGTAGTAAACCATATTTGATGCTGAATTCATTGAGTATTATCGATCTGCGAACAACTTCCGTCTTGGACAAATAGGGAAAAACACCACTGATCAAGAGATCAAACCTCACGAAGGAGTCAATAAGACCTCACAACGGAGTCAACAAAACCTCACAAAGGAGCCCAAAAGGTTTCACAATGGAGTCAAGTTACCCCACAAAGGAGTCGCAAGTATCTCACAATGGAGCCAAAAAAAACCTCACAAGGAGTCACGAAGTACTCACAATGGAGCCAAAAAAAGACTGAATGAAATCAATCAATGGTGAAAATTTTATTCTGCAAAACCAAAATAAAACCTATAAATCAATAATACGATAACTAGGGGCTTACCAGCGGGTAAAGGATCCGATGGTAGCCCCAAACTAATCAAAGAGGAGAGAGGCTAAGAGGAGGAATTTTTTTGAGAGAGAGACTAGGGTTTTTTTAAAACTAAATTGGTTTTTTAATTTTGTTTATTTTAGAGAATACTCATTTGACTTAATTGCTTAAAAATTGAATCGTGATCAATTTTTTAATTAATTCAAGTGTTCGGTGCTTTGTGTATTTGCTTATGTTCTATGCTTCTATTCATCTTAGATAGAGTTGGGTAGCTGGGTATCAAGCTAACTAGGAATCGAGCGATTGAGGTTAACCTCTCCGATTTCTTTCATGGAAACTATGACAAAAATGGAACCACATATTAAGCTCTAGAATATATTGGACCAAATGATATGTGACTTAATAGTGGGGACGTGGGAGGAAAGAGCGAAGGAGTTATGGAGGGGTTAGAGGAAGATATGAAGAAATTTGAGAAGGAGGAATTCGAGAAGGAGTTCTTGGAGGGGTAAGAGGATTATATGGAGGAACCACATAAGGAATAATGCCAATTTATATGGGATTTAATAGCAGGGACGTGGGAGGAAATGACGAAGGATTCTATGGATAGATTACAAGAAGATATGAAGGAATTTGAGAAGGAGGGAAATGAAAAGGAGGTCTTGGAGGAGTTAGAGGAATATATGGAGGGATTAAAGGAGGTGTTCATGGAGGAGAAAGGAATGGAGATATTGAACAATTTGCTGCAGATTGAGAAAATAACGATGGTGGAGATTGAAATGCCCAAGTCGACACCATTTCTTGTTGTTGACATTCAATCCATACACAGCAAAAAGGTACTTACGAATATACGAGTCATCGTCGATTCCCTGACGAACCATGAACACATTTTATCGCGATCTAACCATGTAACAATCGTACAACTTAAGAGTATCCTTTCAAGAAAATTGTATATCTTTAGGTGTACTAATAGTATTCCACATATATATACCACGAATTCGGTGAGCATCAGCAGCAGCGTTGTTAGTTTTCGAAGATTAAAATCATGAAATGAAAATAAATTATTATATCATAAATGGAACCCATCTATCGCTACGCTACGTCCATTTATGTCGTGTTATACTAAGAAATTAATTATATCATTAATGGAAACCATTTTTCCCGCCTCTCTCTATTTTGTTAAGTTCTTTAACTTTTCTTATTTCATTATGAGAGATTATAGGGTTGCCTATTGGATGATGATGAGATCGTTCAACTGATTTCTTGTACGACTTATGTGGTTACTAGATTAGTAGGTTGTTATGTGTTAAGACATGATCCTCTATTTTCATCTCTCGGGGATCCATGATGGTGATTTGGGGAAAAATTGACGATTTGAGGAAATTTGTGAGCAAAAAGAACGGTTTGAAGTCCGTCAGACGGCATCCAATTCTTGATCCTCATCCGATAAAAAACAAAAAAAAAAAAAAAAAATACCCATTCCCCATATATTAAAAACTTGTAAACTTTATACCCCATTTGTGTACTTAACTCGTTAAAATCTTACGAGAAAACATTATAAATTCATTCGACCTAAAAAGTTTTATCTTAGTCAAATCCGGACTAAATCGAGCAATCCGAATGCCAAACCAAGAGAGGTTAAAACTTAAAACCGCAGACCAAAACAATGAAAAAAGTGGGAAAAGAGGGAACGACGAACCACATAAGTCGACAAATTTCGACAGACAAGGGACAAATTTCGAGTTTTCGACTAACAAAACCTTCGATGTGTATTGTGACTCATGAGAGAATTAAGTTTGTTTTTATAAGGACAGCCACACGCCCACACATACAAACTACTCCCAAGTCTCACATGAATCGTATTTCCTAATTTGCAATCTCCTAAAACTTATTGAGATTCCGAAAACTTTTTGACAATGTTAAAATCCGCACGAGAAAACACTAACGGCAGAGTCGACTTAAATCCGAACTAAATTCGAAATCCAAAGCCCAAACCAAGAAAAGCCCCATAATAACAAAACTAAGTAAAAGTAGGAAAATAGAGAACGAAGAACCAAAAGAACAAAAAAATGGCGGAAGAGAAGAGGAAGAAGAAGAGTGAAGTGGAGACTCAGCTTCTCGAGAAAGTTTCCAACACCATCTCCACAATCAACTCTGCTCAATCAGTCGACGACGTCGTTTTATCTGTCCATTCTCTCGTTATTCTCCTTTTCCCAATTAACTCCTCTTCTCTCTCTGGTAATAATTCTCACATCCCCAATTTTTTTTTTTATTGTTTCTATTTACATTGATTCTACCAATTTCCCCCAATTCCCCAATTTTTTCCTCTTTAAATTTCTGGTAATTTTTGTGTATTAGAAATGGTACAGAAAAACTTCAATTTGAAGCAGTTTAACCCAGAAAGTTCTGAACTTTATGTGTTTCTTCTAATTATTTGTGAATTTCATGTTAATCCCACTTTTTAATTTTTACCTTTCTTTTTATGCTGTGAGTTTATCTTAGTTTTACAATGGAGTAAAAAAAAATAATGTGGACTTTTTTTAGAAAGAAAAAAATTGTGGTAAAAATGTGGGGTTTGCTCATGTTTAAATGTTTACTGAATTGGCAGGAGTTATATCAGAGCAGTATATTGATCAGGTAATAATTACTCTAATCTCACTTTTTTTTTTTTACTGTGATATTAGAATTTTAATTACTTGACAAATGAATTAATGTATGGGTAATTTGAGCTAATAACTGCTGTGAACAATCCTAGTTTGCCTTTCTCCAATTTTGGTTCCTCGAAATTTGATAAAGGATTCATTTTTTCGAAGATTAAGGATGTCGTAGATCGAATGATGGTTGTTTGAAGGTTCAATTGTTAGTCCTGGGATGGAAAGAGTATAACATAAGGTTTATTTGTTGAGATTAGTATGTGTCTTTGATGGTGTGCTGCTTTGTAAATTGGTGTTTTCAGCTCAAGGATGAAGTTCCCTGTGAGAGCGAGAGGAGCCAGATGTGGGAAGTGTTCTATCGAGGAGTAGCATTTCCAACATTAGCTCGGTTTTTGTTATATGGTATACTAGCTGCTATATTTAATTTTACTTTTGAACTCAAAAATCAAAGTACTTACTGCATCTGATATCTGAGGTACTTGTTTACCTTAGTGATAGGAGTCCGAAAAGTAGAAGTTTGCATGTGATGCTTAATATAAGGTAGCGTAATTCAATGTTCTCTTTTGTTTCCCTTGGGAGGGGGGGAGGGGTGGTGGAATGTAGTGCATCGTTTGCCATATAGAATCTGTAGTATACTTTGGATGGCAAATCTTACGAAGCTCTGGTTCTCACATTGAATGATTTGGGGAAGCTTTACATGATGCAAATTGTTATATAATTAACTGCTGACACCGTTGACTAAGAGTATAGTTAAATAAACGTTCGTGTTTCGTTTCCTGCAGATTTTACTTCAAAATGGGTGACTTGCTTACCAGTT
Organism: Spergularia azorica; assembly: GCA_038382645.1. Taxonomy (NCBI): domain Eukaryota; kingdom Viridiplantae; phylum Streptophyta; class Magnoliopsida; order Caryophyllales; family Caryophyllaceae; genus Spergularia; species Spergularia azorica. The sequence goes on from JBBYHQ010224875.1 coordinate 21,693, forward strand.
ACAGCACAGAAGCTTGTCTATGACGTATTTTTTGTGAATGGTCTTGCTACGGAAGTTGTTCAGGCTGTGATCCCTTGTCTAGGCCACAGTACCAAAGCTATTCGATCAAATGCTGAAAGGTGATTTGTGTTCTAGAAAATTCGCTTGATGATACTTTATTGTGCTTCATATTTCCTACTATATGCAGTTATAAGTTTACATGCTGTTTACAATTTTCCCTGTAATTATCGCAGACTTGTTGTAATCTGCTTGTTAGAATATGAAGGTGTTCTACAGATGGCCAGAGAACTTAGTGCTTACCTTGAATCTGAAGATAGCTCACAATCTTTACTTAAGCTGACAGTATCAAGAGTGGCACAGCTTATTGCATCTGTTCCTGACAAAGCTCACTGCCAAGCTCCAAAATCTCTTTCACCTCAGTATCCTTTCTGATTACCAATTAACAAACTTTCTACGAGTTTCGATAAGTCTAGTGCTTATGGGTTATTGATCTAGGTAACTACGTATGTCCTTAACAAAGATTTCTAGTTACTTTTTCAATAACATTTCTATACAGCTATTGGCTGGAGCAGAAGAGAGAAGCTTGAAGGCAAATGGCGGACACTTTGTATCTGCTAGCACTGACGTGGATGTCACCTATCAGTTTGTTGGGGATATGTTTGCTCGAATTTGTCGGCGTGGGTCAGCTGGTAAGACAGAATGCTTCCATTTTTCTGGTGTTGTCCTTTGGCCTGGGTTATTGTAGATCGATGAGGCTATTTTTTATGCTATCTTGCATGTTTACTGCAGATTTGCTATTAAATGAGTTGGTTCCTCACATTCTTAGACGTGTACGAAGCTTTCTTTCATTGAATACCAATACAAATCTCGAGGATGGATTCAAGTCAGACGCCAGTTTTGAGTTTTGGTTTTTGATGATGGAAACAATTAAAGATGCATATGCTGTTGAAAGAATGGCCGAACAGATCTTGCATCAACTGGTAGCTGAAAGTGCAAATGATATTGAAGCATACTGGATTTTATGGATTTTGTTTCAACGCTCATTCAAACAACAAACGACAGTTAGGTGATATTTTCTGATGCTAATGATAGTGGTTCTTTGATGAGAGTTTTTATCAAAGATTCATGTAATTTAATCATTTTTTTTAATCACAGATTCATGTTGACTGAGAAATTTCTTCTCTTGAAAGTATTTCCTCTCTGTTGTTTGAGGTGGATACTTCAATTTGCTGTTTTGAGTTGCCCTCCTGAGGATGGGAAATTGAAGAAAGGTGAAAGCAATCATCTGCTGCTGGAGACCGCTCAACGTGTGGTTGTGGTGTGGTCCAAACGAGAATTTGTTCAATCAGCCCCATTAGAGCAACAAGTTTGTATCCTTTGTTCTACATTTCTTTGCTTTTATTAAGAATCTTGTTTTATAAACTTTTTGTCGGGTCTTAACCAATTATGCCCTGCATGTTATTTGGATGAGGATGTCTAAACAAGAGACTTGAACTACAATAATATCTATCTATGTACCAAAAGGATCATGTCTACTATGTGATGCCACAAGGGAAAGTTCTGAAATTGATGAACGTTTTTGGGTTGTTTTGTGTCCTGTGTTTCAATAAGATTCACCGGAGGTGTCCGAAAAGGCTCCCACCCAAGTAATTCTGGTTCTTGGGTTACTGAAATCCAATACAGTATAAAATTCGTTCCTTAGAAGGGCCTCACTGTTATTAAGTTCATCGTTCCACTGCTGATTTCGTACGTCATTGTAGAATTCTTGCAGTACAGCTTGGAAACTGAAACCTAGTTTGATTTATAAAGAATATCGCAACTAATGATTGGTTAGGATTTGGGAGTGCCACAGTTGTTCCTGCGTGCATGCTTTTTACTTCAACTTGTTCTATCCTACTTTATGTTATCCTGTAACTTGAGCTTCAGATCTAACAGCAGCAGCGGGGCTTATGCTGGAAAACATGTCAAGAGAAGAGCTGGACTCAGCCAA
>JBBYHQ010225088.1:0-23678 GCA_038382645.1 Spergularia azorica
AAGATCATCTATATTCACTTGGCCATCCCCGTCTCTGTCAAGCTCCTCAAAGAATCGCCTTCCTGCAAAAAGGCCAAGCACCTCAGCCTCAATTTATTTTTTGAATTCTAATACAAAGCTGTATTTGTGGCTAGAGACAACAAAAGAGGCAACCGACGGAGAAGCATAGCATGGAAGGCCAAATTGGTTGTATAAACCAGACTACTTGTCATCAGAAGATGCTGAGCTTATATCTCGCCACTGATAATACAATACATGGACGGATATAGAAAAAGTGATATCAAAACAAATTAGAGATGAATACTCTACATCGACTTCTTTGTAATTGATTGCATTTGAGGAGGAATTGAGAGACAATATACTCGCGGCCTGGTAGTTTCTTATCTATGCATGCAACAAAGCAGCTGGTGCTTTCCAGGGTGTGCCAATATCAATGCTTCAAAGGAATTGGGAAGTCTGCTAATCTTAGAGCAAGGGCCCCTGACCTCTTCGGTTCTCTCTAATACAATATTCACTCATATGGATGAAGCGAAAAAGCCATTATTTCACCAGTCGCCCCCAATAATGATCTAGAAAATGACTAAGCCTACTCAACAACAACATATCTAGAAAATAAGTCCCCATCTGACACTCACGAAAGCAAAACACGCACAGTTTGATCAGCTAGTGCTACGCATTAATCTCACATGGAGTCTTATGCAATGCTCATCAAACAAAAGCCTCAACCCTCTTCAGCAATATAACACCCGGCACCCGCAATGTAGCTAGAAAAGGGAGCAAATGTAAGCTGGTCTAATTTGAAAGCATATATCGAACGAGTTTACAATGCCAAGCCATAGACACGCACTTCTCCCCCGACAACCCTCCCTCGAAACAAGAAAAAAATGTCCTTCAAAGTCACCAGGTAACAAGAATCAAGGTTTCTCCAGTGTACTTGTATGTTCCACCACTTCCCAAACTTGAGTTACTCCTAGTATGGATAAGCACAGAAGTAGTTATAGGAGAATAAAAAAAATAATAATGGTCCTCTGATCAAGTTTCTTCCCAGGTTTCAATTTACTACTCATTACCCACTACCATACGCCTGAAACAAGGGAAGGGAAGGTATGGACTCAGGTGTCTCAGGAGTATCTATCTATTGCGTTGACAGCCATAATGACTTTCATTACTTCTTTTAAAGAGGATTTTGCCAAAGTGCCAACTTTCATCATGTTGTCTTTTCTCTTCACAGTCCTCGCCTACCGCTAACCCCCTGACCACACTAAGCTACCACACTAATAACGCTCTGAAACATCATAACAAATGCCACAAGGAAACTAGACAAAGACAAGAGAGACATGTAGTGCAGGATGTACCATAATGCCGGCTCATACGTGAAATGTCACAATCCCATCATCCGAGATGGCAACACAACACAAACTTACTATATATACTAGACAACACCTACATTACTTAGCTCCTTAGAATGAACTACTTTAATGTCGTACTACAACTTCATGCCAGCAGAAAAGCATAATTGAATATGACATGCATCTAGAGACTAGTCGACTACCTAGGTAAAAGAAAACAATTGACAAAAAGAAATGAGCAAAATCAGGATTCTTATCTAAATGCTTAAACAACAAATGAACTTTATCTAGATAGAAATAGAAGAAGTACCTTCAGCCTCAGTGTATCTGAAGAAATCCTGAACAGAAAACAACTTTTTCTTATCGGGAATATCTTTGGCAGCACGCCCGAGTTGAGGCACAAGCTCAAGAAGTTCTGAAATTGAGACAGTTGACAAAGTTGTTCTCAAGCGCTCCACATTGGACAATGGAATATTGAGCAACCCAGTGGCCAGCTTTTGAGGGGTTAACCCTCCTGAATCTTCATCACCAGTTGCAGTCTCACCATCATCCCCATCTGCATCTTCATTCACTGGAGAAGCAACTCCAACAAGTGTAGATGGTGCTCCACCCACCCTCGCAAACTTCAAATTTCCCAAAAATATGTTCATATCTGCCCTTTTACCCTCTAGGATACTAGCAACTGCTTTCCAGTGATCAATGTGAGTGGGGGCTGAAGATGGGGTTGATGGAGAATCGAAAACTTTTTCCTCCTTTTGTTTAACCCCATGGTCAAGCTTTTGAACATTGTGTATTATCTGCTCAAAAATGAGACTTATCAAAAGCTCAAAGTTTAAGTGCTTCCCTTCATTACACTTGGAACTCTCGGTTGGCAGCATCATAACAAAAACACCCTTTTCCTTTTCTCCTTTCTTCAAGTCATACGTAAATGCAGAATTGGGTAACTGAGCAGATACACGGGAGGGAGCATTTCCCTCATCAACTACTTTTGAGCACCGCTTCTTTCCAAACTTAAACGGTGCAGGAAAAGCCTGAACAAAACCATTAAGAAACATCGACCACGTCACTGCAATCTGCATACAATTCAAGCAAGACCCATCCTTTTTCCCGCAATCCCTTTCTCTTGACCGCTCCTTCACCCCATTCACCTTACGATCAAGACTCCCACAATGTGGCGATAACATACCCAATATCGACCTAAGTGGAACCTTTATCGACGACCCTTTTTTCCCATCCTCATTAACATTACAAGGCGAAGGATTGCTCTTCCTTTTCGATACATGAACCTTACTATTCTTACTACTGCTTACATTACCAAAACTACTCAAATCCCCTAAAACCTCAGCATGCCTAGCATCCTTCTTCGGACCAAACCAATTTAACTCAAACTCCTTCGTCGCCTTCTTAAACCCGGCTTCTAATGGCGAAAACGCCTCCTTAACCACTTGTATCGAATTAAGCAATGATTCAACAGGGTCATTTCTCCCAGACACCATCACTAAACCCCCAAATTAAACCTCAAAAACTCCTCTTACTATGAAATGTCAGCAAATTAACAAACACTCAACAAAACCCTTCACCAAATCAATCAAATCGATTAAACTTAATCAGAAAACACATCTCAAACTCCCACAAATTCAACAAATAAGATCTATCAAACTAACAAATCAACATTTCAGCAAAATCCCAGATGATAATTTGATACAGCTACAAAGTTTTAATCTTTTGCTAAATGAACAACATGGGCACACCTGAAATTGAAGAAAAATTAATGGGTTTAAGCTTAATTTAAGAATTAAACTATGTTATAATCATTTCATTTCAATTGGGAATTTTCTTGAGGTCAGAAAAGTATAGAAGAAGTTACCTGTGATAAGTTTCTGAGGATATGAGAAAATTGAAATAAAAATATCAGATGATAAGAATTGGGTTTTTCCAGAAAAATAATTAGACAAAATTTATTAAGCATATATGGAAAATTGTGGTGGCTAAAGATCAGCCCTTTTTCTGGGTTAATTTTCTCTGAAAATTGTTGGTTCTTTTTCAACTCTTTTTATTTTATATTAAAATAATAAAAGTTACTGTGATTTTTACTTTACTTGTAGAGTTGCAGTAGAGTTGTAGTTGAAGAAGTAAATAATTTTTTTTTTTTGAGGAAAAGTAAGAAATTTTATTATTTTATTTTATAATAAATGCATTTTTGTGGATAATTGGGGGCAAATATGGACGAAGAACTGACATAGTGACACGTAGGACTAAAAAAAGTGACGGTTGCGGTTTTTGTCTCTGAATTTGATTATTTTAATATTTTATTAGAGGGGTTCAAATATCTAAGCATTCTTTTTGGTTCAGAACTTTCAGATTTCAGTTACTGTACAACCGACCTTCATGTTTATCCACTGCCCAAAGTGCCCACCCATCGATGTATAGTAGTTGGACCTTGTAGCAAGCAACTACATTGGCCAAATTAGTCTTGGAGAAGTCCAGTTCGGTTTAATTTAGATTTGAGTTGTGTAGTTACAGAATGCCAATGATATTCTTGTTTCTCGAGGCTCAAACTTGAGGTCGAAAATGTCTTTATTACCGAATGCGGAAATTCTCGATTTGTTAGTGATTTGTGAACTTCCGTTTAGCAGAAAACCAAAAAAAAAAATTGTTACCACTCGAATTGGAGACACATTTGTTCGAATGATTCGAATCAACTTTCAAAATCGAAATGTACGTAGGAAATAATCGAGTTAGGGTCGTAGGGAGTGCTGCAGATGGGGTCATGCGAAAAATCTCAATTACAGTACATCAACGATTATTACAATTATCAGTGTACATATGGTTGTGTGATCTTTTTCCAAAAAAGTTCAAACAAACTAGAAGGCATCAAGCTGCTTTGTCAATGGAGGCTATGGAATGAAGCAGGCATCATCCCAGTATTGAGAGACAGGAATGAACATCATCGGCAATGGAGATAAGCGACTTTCATTTGATGAAATTAGAATGCAGAGCCGCTGTCTTTGGCCTTCCCGAGCATGATATCTTTAGCTTCGTTTATTTTCGAGGCGAGGTAGTGACTACCACCGGCATCAGGGTGGTTCGCAATCATTACCTTCCTGTGAGCTGCTTTGACCTTATCTGCGGCTACACTCTCCCTGCCATTCACAATGTCCATTGAAGGTCACTACTGATCAGTAAAATGAAGTGAACAATATACAACTTCAGACCAATTACTCAATTAGGACTCAGAAGTCGGAAGAATGTGGGGGGCGATATGTAACTTTAACAGATGGTTGACAGAGGTGCACTGTGAAACTACATTAAGATAGAGCATCGACAATCTGCTTCTACAAGAGGAAGATAAATCATAAAGCACAACCCAGGTTGACATAATTGAATACTTCATAACATCTACCAGATACCTCTTTAAAATTGACATAATGTCAAGCAATCCCATGACTAATCCAGGAGAAAAAATGGTTTTTGATCTACAAATGAGGCATTTCAGTCAACGAAAACCTATATTACAGGCTTCAGTAGTTGTTCTTCTCAAACTGAGCTTCTAAGTCCCACAATTGTGCCAGAGACCAATACATGCAGAAATAACAAGGTCTTAAAGACTCTTAACCTAGTTTGAGAATGAATGAGATTTGTCCTTAACTTATTGTAACTTTGTAAGCTTGCTTTCAGATTAATGAAATAATTGCTTGGACATTGCTCTCACATATAAACGAGATGACAAGACCGAAAGAAAAGGTGTTGTTTCTCTAACAGCCAGGTTCACTTCAAAAAGCACAGTTCCAAATTCAATTCAGAGTTACTGAGCAAATACAAACAGATTGCAGTGTGATGGGAAAAAAGGGTGCTCTCACTACGTTCCTACTGTTCTGACATGAACTTGAGTCTGTTATAAGATTTGTATATAGTGATCCTCGTTCCTCATCCTAGAATTGATCATAAGAGTAAAAGCATAGCCCACTCGGCCACCCCACAAAACAGTAGGTTCATGTTAGAGTGCATCATGTAGAAGGTAGGAAAAAAAGAAAAAAAGCCTCCACGCTTATACAGAGTGAACAATTAATCAGCCAAAGCCTCAAAAGATTTCATGACGACTAAAGGAATCAAGCTTTTTAAAGACAAATCTCTAGTGACGTCCAAGTCCAACCATACAAAAAGGCATAACTACTAAAAAGGTGTCTGGACTACCTTACACCAAGAATTAGAGCTGCTTCTCTCCTTGTCATCGTTGGTTGGAATCCACCCTCATAATATCTTCGAGGTTTGGGTGGGCGTGCCTTGAATGACTGCCACGCTTGTATTCCATATCTACCAGCAAGAGCAGCACCAGCAACTGCAAGCCCAGCAATAAGTGGTGTAGCCTGGTAACATCTAGCAATGCATTGATTTTAGAGTCTAAATTTCGCAAGGGTATGTCATCAGCAAAGAAGTTTCAAATAAAAGCTTCATATTCCAGAGTCTACAACGACTACAAGAAACTAAAGAAAAAAAAAAGTTCAAACTCCACCTAGAAATAAAGTCTAGAGTGACAATTGACAGCTGACAAATTAGATACCAATCCACAAAAGGCTAAACATGACGGCAAGCTCAGCAAGAAATGGTATCGCCTATTGAAGTCTAGCAATCCATTCAAATTTAGAGCTCAGCTCACATATATTGGTTTGTCAGCAGAAAGAACGTCTAAAATTCAAAAAACTCCATGTCTAAAGTTCTTCCAAGAAAAAAAAAATAAAATAAAATAAAAATCAACCTGTCTAGATGACAAAACCCACAAAAGGATAAATCTAAAGGCACAACAGTGAGTTATGGTAAGTTTGGGTCCTTTTTTTTGGTCTCTGGTAGCCTTAAGGTCTTAGCATGCGAAAACAGACCTTAATTGATGTAATTACAAGGCTACAGTTAAAGCAAAAGGGCTGCCTTTACATGTCTAAAATCTAAATTACATCATAATCTAGGTCAGTAATTATTATGCATTGAATCTGTGCCTCCTAAAAGAGCCATTCGGTTGAATATTTTTACTCACTAACATATGAGAATGCAAACAAGGTGTTTCAAGAGGATACAATGCAATTTGCAAACAGACACTTCTGCAGACCATGGATATATAATGGCCTCAAATGGAAAGATTTACCCAGAACTAGTGTTAGTTTAAAGTACTCAGCTAAGTAAGACAGTTATGCCAACGACTCAACCTGTTCTTCACCCTAACTCCGCTAGAGCCCTACCATTTCATTTGGTAAGGGGAAGGAAACAAAAGAACGATTACTGATTGTCTGCTTATCTAAAGACGAATGAAGGTAATGGTCTCATTGAAAATCCGTCACTTTTCTTAATGCACTTTCGGTATGTCTGATAAGCATCTTCGGAAGTGGTAGCTAAAGAAAACAACTCCATTACCATAATAAGTTAATAACTAACCTTCATTCCAGGACTTCTCTTCATAACTATTCCCAACGTGTAAATAATATCCCTTTACACCAAACCATCCTAAAGGTTATTGAAATGAAAAGTAAACTAAAAGCCTTCTCCAATAGTAGAAGTACATCATTCCGAAATCAGAATCATCAAAAGGCGCCACATTCCAGTTAAAATTGCACTCCTGAGTGTCCTGGCCACTAACATCAAATCGTCACTAACCAAAAGATATGAGGTTTCAGGCTTCCGAAAGCCCAAAAGGTCGTACCAAATCGCCATACAAAGAGATAATTGAATCTCTACCTCCTCAAAATGCATCACAGAAAAGTTTCCCACACGAGTCGCAAATTAAAACTGCAAACAAGGCCTTTCACAGTGACCGATTGCCGGCACTTTGAGGAGGTACAGATTCAATGGATCTCCTCAAAATTAACCCACATTTACGCAATCAAACGCCTCATAGGGCACGACCAAGTGGCTATCAGTCTATCACACTACATCATCATCAAACTTCTTGGACACTAAACCCATTAATTCCAAGAAACCCCAAAAATGACACCTCCTGAAAATCCCAACAACAAATAGATCCTCCTCAGAACAATATTTTAAAAAGAACCCATTTTTAAATTCTGGGTTAATTTTCTACATGTATTCATAGCTTGATTAATCAGGCAAATCCTAAATTAAAACAAAGATCAAACTCCAAAACCATCAAATTAAACTATATACTATATCTTCATTCTTCACATAAATATTCATATAAAGCGTATAAATCACAAATGGGTTTCATTTCATCAGTTTAACTGAAATTCACAAGAATCAACAAACATCTGAACAATTTAAACAGCAGCAAATACAGTAAAATTATGAGATCAAAGGCAAATTAAATTAAATACACGTTTAAAAGAAAAAGGAGATTTTACTAACCATTTAATTTTATGATGAATCAAATAATAGAGAAATGAAGCTTGGAAATTGCAAAAAACCAGCTGTTTTGCTTGTGTACTAGTTGTTGTATTTGCTGATGAGTTCTGGAAAATTTTAGCGCATCCAGCTTAGTTCCGATGATATTGGCCCAAGAAATGGGAACTCTTATGGGTCGGGGTTATAACTAGCAATCGGGTGGGTCTGATCAGTTTTGGGTCAGGTCAAGATGGGTCGGGTTGTATCAGGTTTTACTCTAGACGAGTTGGAGTGACATATCGCCTTTGGAAGTTTATGAATTATGGGTTATATGTCTCCATCGAGTTTCGTGTTGAGTTGGTTTTGAATTGAGTTGTTATCAGGTTTTATCAACTAGTGGTTTTTTTTTTGTACATAGGAGCAGCTAATGCTGCGGGGGTGGGGGTATGAGGATTTGAACCCGAGATAACCCCCAAGCAGGTTGGTTTCTTAACCATTAGGACAACCTTGATCCTCAACTAGTGGTTATTTATTGGAGCATTTCACATTATGTTCATTATGTTTTAGTTTTTGTATATAGATTCATTAATACATCGAGTTACTTAATGTGAATCACTATTATAGTCGTATCTGACATGGGCTTTGTGACCTTAACACGACTTTGTAACCAATAAAATTTACAATGTACTTGGTATGGAGTAGTAGACTTAAGATATTGACCTTAGTAGCCTTAGCTTCCCCTTTAAATGAGTTTTATCTTCTTATATCATCAATGTTAACTCGTATTTTAGCTACTAATTAGTGTTTATGTTGGCGAGTATCAAACTCATGTCATGAGTGTCATGCGTCTGCCTCAATAACTTTATAATCAACCATTGTTATAATACGAGAGTAAATGGTTCTAATTATTTAGGGCCCTAATCAAACTTGTGAAGCTGTGACCGTATCAAAAGAACGTGATAATTCTTAGATGTGGTACATAAGTAGCATTACAAATCTCTCCATTCCCCTAGATTGTTAACATTTTGTTCATATTTTATCTCTCATATTTGAACCAAACTTTAACAACTGAAGAGAATAAAACGAGTACATCTACTAAATGAGGCTTTCATCCTTTTTAATGAAATTATTATCTCTTCCATAACTACATAACTAACCATCTTAGGGTGTGTTTGGCCAAGCTTCTGAAGTGTTTCTGGACTGCTTCTGGGTCCTAGAAACTGAAAACTGGCCAAACACCTAAAACTGAGAAACTGTTTCTGGTTTCTCAGAAACACCTGCAGTGTAAATTTGGAGCTTCTCCTCCAGAAACTGTTTCTAAGAAGTAGTTCTATAGAAGTTGGAGCTTGGCCAAACAGGCCCTTATTCGTCATTACATAGGATAATGACACCCTTTGGAGTCTTGTTGTGATCCCACCAAACAGGCAACACAATTTGACAAATTGACAAAATTAAGGTACAACTTACAACCCTTCTACTTCTGACAAGTAACTTCGACAGGAAATCTATGCTAGTACTACAGTTTTCAAGGACAACTATAAACGCACTAAAAGAACCTCACATGTTCTTGGTAAGCTCTTGTACGTAAGGCATAATTGTTTGGTGTCGGTACAATTAAGATGAATGGAGATTAAAACTTAAAAATCTATCGAGTTCAATGCCTCAATCTGGATTTTTGAGGAAACGAAATACTTGGGATTTTGGGAAGAGTATCGAAATACTTTATCTCAATCCATGTCACATCACATGTCTCACTCCATGAAAAATCATAAAATGTCATAAAATCATAAAATGTCTCTAATACGGTTTGAGCCCTGGAGTGGATTATATGATCTGTTTTCACCTTCTTGGTAACTAAACTTGAAGTACCTATTATGTGTGATGTCAAGTGTCAACTTGAAAGCTTTGCTTCATATGCAAGAGAAGGCCAAGAGGGAGAAAAAAAAATCTATGTAGGTTTCTTTTTCCAAGTACTTAATGATGGACTATTTACAGTGAAGCAAAGCTTAAGTAATACTCAAAAGGTTAGATGACAATCATGTGATACAGCTTAATTGCCCATCTTTCATAATAATCTGATATAATCCATAATCACTAAAGCCAAAAGCATATCTTTTCTAACAAGGTCATGTGCAAACATTTTTTCAGTATCTCTGTCACAGGGTTTTCAGATTTTCAGTCTCGTAATCGAATATTTACACCCGCCTTTGTGAGATGGTAAATATAAGCTTTTTACACTCAACATTGCGAGTTCTTTTGAATGAACTGATCGCAAATTCTGACACCCAAAGCTCTGTGACATTGCCTGAGCAAAAGTCATTTGATGCAAAGAGAACTTTCTTGTAGTCAGATCTGAGAAAACACCAGTTCACCTGAACATAGTAATGAATTTGGATCCAAGAAACAAAGTAGCACAGTAGAAACAAATTATATAAATTATTATTACAATAAGAATTTCACTAATTTCGTAAACATATCAAACTCCCTACTAAAAACTCTGAAATATATTGACTCACTAGTGGAAAAGAGCACTTTGTGATGGAAAAAATAACATTAAATTAAGTGAAGAACAAATGAACAACAATAAACCACCCTCAAGTAACCCGTTTTTCAGCAGTCTTCATTTATTCACCCTTCTCTCTTTGCACCTCTTCACATTATAAGAATCACGAGACCCTCATGTTGTGGTTAATTGGCCTTCAAATGAGATTGGCTCTCGCTGAGTATCGATGTGACCTAGATCGCAAGCTGTTCCGCCATGTGTAGCATCCCCTCAATTCTTGACGAATATCTGAACGGGTACATCTTTGACGGGGGTGCTCTCTAATTTGCCCGGCACTGAATGCCTTCGTGGCACTCCAGGGGAAGCAGAAAATGACAGGCGTTTTTTGGCAGACCCAACAAATGGGGGCTTTTGGTCCGATGGTGGGGTCTGGATGACGTTCTTCTCAACAGCCCCCAAGGGGCTGGGCAACTTTGTCTTGGCCTTGGCCGATTTTGTAGCTGCCATGTAGCTTGGAACGGAGGGGGAGCTAGCAAGGCTCTCATCGTCCCTCACTGATGATCCGGCAATGCTGTGCCTCCTGAACCGCTCTGACTGCATGCTCATTGTGCTTCTGGTGTCCTCATCTTGGGGTTGTGCCCAACCGTTTGTCTTTGGGCTTCCTGGTCTTGCTCTTGCAGATCCTTGGGTTGAGGATGGTGCCCGACCAGGAGTGGATGGGGACTGACGGCTGGGGGGACGGCTTGCTCTTTGACCAGTGGGAGAAGGCTTATTGCCGTCATTGCTGAGATCGCGAAGAGCATAAGCCCGGTTAATCTCTCCTGCAACAGAGAGGGTACGGAAGCTCTTTACTGACCCGTGGTCATTGGTTTCTTTATCAGCCATACTCCTTGATTCCCATGGTCGAGCTGCCATCCACCTCTCCAACCAACTCCATCCCCATTGAGGATTGTTAGGGTCCATGAATGTTGGGTTTGAGTTCTTGTTGTTCTTCCTTGGTTGCTGAATAGTAGTGATAGCATATATTAGTCTACATGATTGACTTGTTTCAGAAAAGTTAATTTCTCAGTGAATGATCTTTCACTGAATGTTCCATAGAATGAATCGTCTTTTACGTAAATCTGGACTAATTGTAAATCAAATGGAACATTTCATTTAGATGTGCCCTAAACCGATACCAAATGTAGATTCAGGCTGACAGACATAGTACCTGATGAGTGAATGCATAAGCTAATGCTCTTTCTCTTCGCATAGCAGCCTCCTGCTTGCTGTGTAGACTAGCCTCAATCTGCTCTTTCGACTGTGGGCTATCATCCCATATTTCTCCCATCTACAATAAATATAAAGGTCGTCACTTTTCAACCACATGACACTAGTCACTGCAAAGGAAAACATAAGACAAGCATCTAAGTATCTAACGTAATCATATGCAATTTCATCAACTTCTGCCACCTAAACCAACTTAGCAACCTATGAGCTCCAGAGAAATTGGCAAGCACATAGGTGTACAGATCCACGGCCAGGTTAATATGAAAATACAAAAGGTTCTCTACTAAACTCTAGAAAGAGCTAGATTCGGGATAAATTAAGGTCGCTCTACTAAGTACTGCGTAGCAACTTCTAGGAGATTCCTACCGTCTTAGCTATCATACCAGTGACATCACCACTTAATAGTGTCAAAACTTATTACCAAAAAAAATTAGTGACAAAACTACTAGATGGAGAACTACGGAAAATGGAGAAAAGTGAGGGAAAAAAGACAGGGTCTAATCAACTCACTCTCAACTTTTCAAGCTCTTTCTCGTGCTTCTGCTGCAGCTGCCGCTGAAGAGCTTGGTTCTCCTCTGACATTCTAATCCGCCGAGAGCGTATCTGGGATTGAACACGGGCCAGAGTCTGCATGCATCGTAGAGTTGTAGCTGCTTGACGTTTCACAGATTGGCCTTCAATCAATGATTTCAGCCTCACCAGCCCTCTCAAGGCCCTAAGTGCCCTCCTCGCCTAAAACCAAAAAAACATACATGAGTTCATATTTTGAAAAATAGAAACATTTTCCTTGTGTCAGAAGAGACCACATCATAAACTTCAAAACAGCAGTTGATTCTACATAGCTTACAGAAAGCATGAGAATAGACAACAGAGCCAAAAGTTTCAGTTTTCCATCTAATGTTCACTGTACAGCAAACGAAAAAGACTGCAAATAAAGAAATGCAGCCGAAACACCCTGAACAACCAACATAATGTAGGTTATATTAACTTATATAGGAAAAAGAAATATACCAAGTAACCCCGATAAGCAGTTTGAATTTTAATAGCTGCTATCTCCTCCTTTGATTTGCCTACAAAGCGGGGTACAGTCGTCAGACGAACAACCTCAGCAGCGGCCTGAGCAGCTGCAACAGCAGCCTCTGCAGCGGCAGCTGTGGCAACAGCAACTGAGTAAGCATGCTTGTTCTGCTCATCATCAACATCGATTTCAGTTGACTTTGTCGGGACTGGTGCGGGAGGTGGAGCAGGTGGAGGATAACCAGCAGCGCCGTTCACTTGTTCAGCTGCAGGAGCTGTCTCCAAGTTGTTGTTTTCCTCATTCCATTTCTTCTTAGATTTGGCTTTCTAATGACAGGAAAAAAGAATTACAACATCAATCTAAGTACGATCAAATTGTGAGACGGTTTCATACGAGACTTTATGTTCTCACCTGGTTATTTTTGGATTGAGGGCTCAAGGCTTTCTTCACAGCAGAAAACCAACCCCCTTTCTTCCCCATTTCCTAATTCATTAAACTGCAAAATTAACCAAACAATATCACCAAATTAATCTCCCAATTACAGCATGATTATGGAAAGCTTATCACATTGTTAAACTTCTAATGCTAATTACATATATATGCACTTTGGAGTACTCCATAAGACAACAATATACTCCCCCATTCCATTGGAGCGTTAACATTTAGGTCGAATTCCGCTCACATATTCAAATCAAACGCTAACAATCCAAAAGAACGACGCAATTACTACAAGAAATGACATGGTAAGTTATCACTATAAGCATCTAGCAGATTAAACTAATAAAGTAAAAGCAAAAGTTGAATAACACCCTAATTGTTGAAGCAAAATGATCATATCTTCTCTTTTAAGTTTTGATTGCTTCAAAGTATATTTAATAATCAATTCTAACCAAATAAAAAGATCTATGAAATATATTATAATAGAATTATAATATAACAATGCATAAGAACACAGAACACTCCCACTATCTTCCACTGGTTTATCACACTAAGAAATTTGACAATGCTCAAACATTTATACAACCCCAGATCTTCATGAAAAAACATTATGATAAACTCCCAATTATCTGGACTTATTCATTTATATCAATCCAAATAATAAGACAAAAGGAATAATAATTACAGAATTACATTTTTCACCTTTCCATAACAAAATTTGCAGGAAAAAGCAGGACCCATCAATGCAATGCAAAAAACTAATTAAAAACAAGATCTTCACATAAAAACAAAGAACTCATACAAAAGTTACAAACTTTAAATTACCCATCAATCAAAATATACAAACAAATTGACAAAATTGCACAACAAATTCAAATGAGGGTAATAATAAAATTAAAATGTGAGAAACATACCTTGAGAAAAATATTTAATTCTTTTATGGCAAGATCTCCTCAACTCAAATTTCCATATAAATATTTGTTGTTTTTTTTTTCACAAACTAAATATCAACAACAAAAACAAAATAAAGAAAAGATTAAATCTTTATTACTTTCCCTCCTTTTGCTCTTGGGCAAGAAAGGAACAAACCCAGATCTTGCCAATTAAAAGAGGGGAAAAAAAATAAATCAGTTTAATGTTGATAAAAGAAGGGAAGAAAGGAGGAGGAGAGAGAAAGTGAAGAACAGGAGAGAGAGATATGAAGAAATATGGGAGGAGAGAGAAAGAGAGAGTAATAGCTGGGGTTATCTGGAGGTGGGTCCCTCTTTCTTAACAACAAGTTTTTAGTTTAGAACTGGAAATTTGGGACCATTGGATTTTATTTTTTCATTTATTCTGTTAAAATTAAATTAATTAAAGTAATGATTTTTTTTAATTAAATAAATTTAAGCCGGTCTGCCGTTTTCAGTTTTTGGTTTTTTTTTTTTTAAAACAAAAATTAGTTAAATGAGTTGCTTAACTTTGGATTATTTTTTTCAATAATTGTCATAATGAAAATGAAAAATTGACAACTGAAAATTAACTTTGGATTGTTTTTTCAATCATTTTCAAAACGGGTATTTGGTTTCAAAAAGAAAAGGCCCAATTCATGATTTTTTTTTTGTTTCTTTGTAAAATTACATTGAATAAAATTAATTTGGTTTAGTTTTTCTTTGATTTTTTATTTGTAATATCTTTTTTTATTTTGGCAATTTGGGGTGTGATTGGTTTTAAATGATGAGGATGAGAATAAATATATTCATGAATTTTTCATTTGTTGTGGGAAGTAAAGATAATTAATGGGAGAAGAAGAAGAATAGATACAATAATAACAACAACCGACAAGAACGACAAGAACCTCGCTGTCTTACCGTTTTTACGTTTTCTTTGATGGTTTTTGGTTGTTACTGCATTTTTGCTGGCAAAGCTCAACTAGTCACTCTAGTGTGTATGTAACTGCCATTTTTGTGATCTTGTGAAAACAAGTAAATAACTATGCTTATGTTAATTTTTACGGGTCCAAGTAGGTCCAAAACCGAAACAAGTTTCCGTTGGTGGTAGCCGGTAGCTGATAATAGTCTTTATTTACATGGTAAAAGTGAGTTTTTTCCTTCTAATGTACTACTGAACAGGCGAAGACACCATGAGTTGATTCATTGTTATTAGTTATTTACTCGATAACGAGCTACTTGTACTAAGTAGTACCACTCCGTCCCAAATTAAACTTCCCATGAAATTTGAAATCCCCTCACATAATACTATTCCATGGAAAGTTTAATTTGAGACGGTGTGGTATATGACAATTTATAGTAGGGATAGTTTTGTACTTTTGTTAGTTGTGCCTTGTGCGGTACTTCCATTTTTCAAAGGAATAAAGTAGTATGGCATCACCATTTGATAATTAACATGTAAAAAGGAGATGGGTGGTCAACTAATAGACCATTATGTTAATTTATCTACTATGAGCGTAGTTTAATCTCAACAAATGATTAATTTTGTCGACAAGAAAAGACTTCTTAACCGATATTAGCTAAGTCATTAGTTAGTAATGTGGTTGAGATGTAATTATATTGGACATGACACAATAGGCAGTTAAGTAATTAACCATATTGATGAATTTCTCTAAAAAAAAAAAATCGATCAATCTCATACTAATAAACAATAGACTAGATGACTTATAAATTAGCCGATTTCACTCCTATATCGAAAATTTGCATACGCAATCAAGCATGAAGTTGGAATGTATACAATATTATTGTCTGGCTGTGCAATACTACAGACTTACAGAGTAAGGGAGCATGTCTAATGAGGAGTGAGGAGTAGTGTGGTTTACATTATTTCGAATCACATGCCTGGTTCTGATGTAAACCCAGCTTTTACTCCTTGAGGCTTGACCATAGTATAATTAGTTGTATACATTTAATATTAGAGGACTGTGTTTACAGGATTATCATTAGGTGGTCCTAAAGCTATGCATGACCCTCCCAAAAATGAGATATTAGAGCTTTTCTACTTTGGACAAATGATGTAAACAGTTTCATAGTTTAGGAAACGTAAGAGAAAACAAATTATGCATGATTGTGTTTGAGAGTTTGAGACTTCTATGTTTTCGATGTGGTTAAGTTATTGAGATGTGGTGCTCATGACCTAAGTTTAGTATCGCCAATATTAAAATTTCCAATACTGACTCCCTCTACTACATGATACGAGTAAGTGATAACCAATTATATATAGCACGTGATATCACTTCTATTATCTGAGAAATATGAGATTGAGTAACAAAGGCACATCCAACTTCTTTATTTTCCAAGGATTCAACTTCAAGTTCTAATATGAGAGTGTCAAATTACAATATATATTTTTATTGTCTAATTTGATATGAACTCGAGTTGGCTGGACTATATGAAGTGACAACTTTCTGTCATGAGTTTTAAGCATGGTGCATTCTCATGTTAGGAACTTGAGACTAATTGAATTGGTTGAGTATGATGCCGACTTAACCAAATCCTCATCTTGTCACCATTCTAAATGAGAGTGTTCAAACTTACATCAGTAAGATTGATGTTAATTAGGACTTTGTAAGCGACCAAGAGCAAGAAACAAAAAAGGATATCAATGCAAGTAAATCTCCCAAATCTTTTTTAAGCTTTTAATCTAGCAGTTTGTTTATGGTTCCAATCAAGTTTATTTCAGGACTAAGAATTCCAATCCAATCAACTTGCAACAACCATAATAGTTTTACCAATATAATTTCAACTAAAAGATAAGAAGAGTGATTATTCGAAGCTAATTGGTCTCCATGGGATTAGGTTGATGATTAAACTATGATGATTACCAAATCACTATGAGCACATTCCCAAGTCAAGAAGCCGTGAATACTTAAATTCCAGTAGGTGTTGTCTTGTGTTGTAGTGCCAAGGTAGGTACACCAAATTCGCTTCGAGAAACACGAGATATCCTACCCAATAGACACTGCACTATGCACCGAGAAGCAAAGCTCGACTAACGCTCACTTTCCTTGTATAGAAGGGCCAAGCAATAATCGGTCACCACAACAAGCACATAACAAGAGGCTGAAAAGCAGAGCAAGACTTTTGTCCCAGTGGGTGTGTAAGACCCAATGACTCAAAGGCTATGCAACCACGCCAAAGGCGGTTTGAAGAAAAACGGCAGGGCAAAGAGAACCACTAATGTACTAGGCAAGCATGCAATGGAACTATGCAAGACCTTCCCAACCACAAAGCAGCAAAGAATCAAGCTTAGTTAACCGAGCCGAATTACAAGCCCCGGCATTCCCGGCACACACCATTGGTGGCATTGGATACCCACCCTGAGATTAACGAACTAAGAAAAAGAGCAACAATAAAAGTAAAATTCATGGGTTGAACAAAATTGGAGAAGACTTTCCATGAGAAAATTTAGCAAACAAGAGACATGCCATCAGGTGTCAATATCGTACAGCACTTGGTAAGCGAAAACACAAGTCCTAGACAGAATTAAACTATTAAGCTTCATAGAACACTTCATATGTTGAAATGAAAAGCATGTCCTGCAACTTTTCTAGTTCAATAGATAGACAACGAGACAACATGATCAAGCAACAAGGGTGCTGGCAGTTGTAGACTCGTATTTCCACACTGGTGGGAGCTTCTTCGTCTTCTTGTAGTAACGAGCAAGTCTATGGATTCTGCTCTCAACCAAAATCAACCTGAATTTGCTGTCCTTATCCTTCCTGTTCCTCTCCAAATGCTTGCGGATGGCAACAGCCTTCTTGATAAGGTGGTACAAGTCCTCAGGGATCTCAGGGCCAAGACCTAAACGAAATAGTAAACAATCAGGCAACCACGGGGACTGATAGAGCAAAATACTATCATTCGGATATCTGAGTAGTTGTCTAGGCTAACAAGGCTGTAATTAAACACTAGGATTCCAGGATAAATTAAACCGAAGGTCAAAACACCAAGTGCGACCACAAAAAATGTTGCTCCTACATGGCATTTCGGCATCATATTCCTTATTCAGAATCAACACTTGAAGATTCTGACAACATGCGGAGTTCAATCCACTGGTGGACAAAACAAGTGACTATATACTGTTCGACCATCATATTCCTACCCTTGCCAGGAATGACTTCACTAGTACAATTTACCAACTTAGAGATGTTAAAAAATAAATCACCATCTCGAAAACAAACACCTTTTCACTGTAACAACATGTATCCAAATCATTGATCAAAAGAATGATACATGAGAGGGAGAGAAGGATCCATGCAAAGTATCACAGCAAACCACAGGTTCTGGGGTTAGAAGGATACAGAAGCAGCAGGGTTGAACACTTGAATGGTCACAGGGCTAGGAGGAGAAAGGCAGAGAATATCTCTAAATAAAGGTTGAACTTTCAAGAAAGAGCAAGCAAAAGAGATGGTAACTGTGTCCAAACTTCTCCAACTAGAAACAGATAAAGTTGTGGAGGGAGGAATTTCCTTTTAAAGGTAATACGACTTCTCTGTATGTCTAACTACACCAAAAGACACACTGTTGCAGAAGCAGCACAAGAACATTTGACCAAGCACTATAATCAAACATAGCCCATTAAACGCATCCAACTACTCATTGAGGGGGGATAGGGAATAAATTAGTAAATTGCTATTAATACAACCAAAACCACAGCGATCCCTACCTGCAGAGATAGGGGGGATCAATAACCAATCAAAACAAGATCTTACCATGAGCCTTGAGGATACGAAGGATCTTGCTGCCAGTAACACTCCTGACCTGGGCAATACCGTGAGAGTCCCTCAATATAACACCAATCTGGGATGGAGTCAGACCCTTCTTAGCAAACTTACAAATGTTGTCCTCCACCTGCAATGTTATTCAAAACGAATAAAAGTGCTGTAACACAATAGGAAAGCAACCATCAATAGAAAACACTTATACAAACTCCCTATTATAACCCAGGCTCTCCTACATACATTCACATGCTGAACTACAACAAGATTATGGCAGCTGATTAATGTGATCATAGATTTCCAATCAGAAAATGTGCGATAAAAGCTTCATGACGATCAATTAAAACACGGTAAGGAACTTAGAACAAAGCACACAACCAATACTCAACGAGTGTGCAGCCCCCTACAAACCAAAGCATATAATGCCCAAACAAAATCAAACTTTATGTTTCTCAAACTATTACAAAAGTTCACCATCTAAATCCATGTACATATCAGATACCGAATCACCCAACGTTTCCAAAGCCGACAAATCAAACCATTCTTCGATTTCAATGTTCCAATTCATCAATCACCAATGCCCACGACAAAGTTCACCATGTACATATCCGAAACTCAATCACCCAACATTTTCAAACCCGAAAAATCAAAACATTCCTCTACTTCTATGTTCCACCTCCAATTCACCAATCACCAATAACCCATTTCCACAATGCCAAATCAAAAACATGGGTTTGCAAAATCTAATCAAATAAAACATGGGTTTGTAAAATCTAACGAAATAAAACATGGGTTTACTCTAATCTACAATATAAACACAATTAACAACCCAGAAATCACAGTTTAAAAAACAAAAAACAAGAGAGAGAAAGTAAAAAAAAAAAAAAAGAGGGAAGAAGACTGACATCTCCAGAGGTGGTCTTGAGCCAGCCAGGTGGAGTTCGCTTGTAAGGGATGGCAGAGGAAGAAATACCCTTCCTACAAAATATGCAATTACACACAGTCAGAATTCAATTATATAGTTTAAGATTATGATCCACATTCTTATTAAAGCGTGATGAAGAAGATTGAGGAAGAAGGAGACATGCCCGCGACTGTGCATACGACCCATGGTTGCTGATTAGAGTTTTGGAGAGTGAGAGAGAATGCGCTCTGGTGGCTACACTTACCCTCTCTTTACTTTATCTCACAACGCTCTCATAAACCCTAATTTCGGCTTCTTCGTCACTCTTTGGGTTTATATACTCGCTTTCACCCTGTGGTTTTTCCCAGTTCCCCTTTTTCGCATTTTTTTTTCAGTCGAGCCGAATTTTTACTACTCCGAAAGTCCGAATATGGTTTGGTTGGGTTTGAGCTCGCAAAGGTTAAAGCCGAACTCGAGCTAGTTTGAGTCGAGTGCTCACTTATTCGGCTTGACTAGTATAGGTTTCGACGTAAAGTTGATTAAGAGTGTACTGCATCAAACAAGGTCTTCATTATGCCAATCTCGAGTTGCTTGCGTGTCGGCTCAACTCATTATCAGTCGGTTCAAAATTATCACGTATAGTATATGGCAAATGAGGATTAAGGTTGGCTTAGTGATTAGCAAGTCAACTTGCCTAGGGGATGTCTCGAGTTCAAGTCCTCTTATCCCGACCCCCGCAACATTAGCTGCTCCTATGTAAAAAAAAAAAAATTCATGCAGTTCAATTGGTTGCCCTTTACGATAAAGTTTACAATTAGAAAAATCACTTCTAGAGCTATAAAGAGATGTGAAGAAAAAAAAAAACATTGCAAAATTGCAACTCTATAATACCAATCGGGTCATCGTTACTAACTACTGTATTCATTCCATGGTAGATTGCGCATAACCCATACACGATATCTCTTTGTCATTCTTAACACGAAGAATACCATTTATTCCCAACTACATAATTCATCCCAAGTTTAAGTTTAAATCTTCGATTCCTCATATCCCCTTCCGCTCTTTTCCCCTAATAAACCCATGTTTTTGGTCTAAAAAGCCCTCACCCCACGTTTTTTTTCGGGTCAGTTTGGTTGACGGGCGAAGAACCGGAGCCCCATCCAATTACCCTCTCTTTGTTCTTGAGACTTTGCGGTCGGACGAACACTGCTGTTTTCTCTCTTCCCCCTTGCTTCTCCCTCCTGTTTAGGCCGCCTGTGTTTGGTTTGACAGTAATAAAAAAAAATCAATGGGAAAATTGGGGAAAAATGCAAGGAAATTCGCCAAGAAGAAGTTACCTGCTGTTCACAAACGTCAAAGAAAGCAAAAATCATTGTATAACAAGCGCAAATCATCTTCAAGTTTGTATCTTTTTCTTCACTCTTCCCCTTTTCTTTCCGGGTTTTGTACTGCTGCTGAACATATACCGTCTCGGGTTTTTTTATTTTTAGGTTCTTTACGTTTCGTTTGAATCCCGAATATAAACATCCTTAAAAAAAAAACGGAGGCAGTATGTTGTTTGTGATTTTTGTTTATTTGTTTCATTCCCTTACTGTGAAATTACTGTGGTTAGCTGGTAATGATGTGTTGTTGGGTGTTGTGTCATATGACCAAGGTTCGAAACCCATCTGCGTCTTACCTTTGAGCTTGTTGGGGGGGGGGGGGGTTGGGTTAATTAGGTAGCTTGGTTAAATTTGAGCAAGTTATAGGGCTTAATGTAATTTAAATGTATAATAATTATATGAAACAATGGAGTTAATGAGCCTCCAATCATTTTGATTAATTTGGTTTGATTCATTGGATTTTCGTGTCGTTGGTTTCGGGTTTTACTGTTTGGCATAGGCTCTATTGTTGTTGGGGTAACAAATAGGTAGTCTAGGTACAATATTTCTGTGGGGTGTCCTGATGCAACAATGGTATGAACAATGAAAGCAATGATAGTTTTTTATTTGAATGTATGTTTTGTGGATGTTGTTTGTGAGTGATGTGTGGTGCAGCAGTATGTCTGATGACTGAAGCCTGAAGTTGATCGATACTGTGTTATGTATCTTATTACAACATTTTTCTTTGTATTAGGGGACAGTAATGTTGTTCAAGAGCAAGCAGGAGATGCCACTAGTATTGGAAGGTAAGAAGTTAAGTAGTGTACACGCTAAATGTTTAATCATAGAGGAAGTAAGAAGGCGTTCTACATGTATAATTCTTTCGCATGGTGCTTTCCTTAGTTTTTGACAGCCATCGTCTATTGTCATAAGGGTGAAGGAGTTCAGAGTTCATATATGAAGTAGGGAGGGCTGACTTATTTATACAAATGACATAGAGATGTTGTGAATAATACGAAAAATAGCCAGTAGTATAGTTACAATATTAGCTGACTCGAAAAACTGAAAGTCAAAAGAACTAACAACTTTTTTAGGTCCCGTTTCCTATCAGTGTCAATTTGTAGTTTTTGGTCTTTTGTATCCCAAATCTTGGTTTAATAAGTTGCAAATTGAACTTAAAACTTGTTGATTCTATACTACTCATATGAAAAATGAAACCTGAAACAGCCTTTTGTATTTTTCTGAATTTCAACATTGGATTTCAAATGAGCCCTAAGATTCCCTTTACTCCAATGAACCCTGTTCTGCACCATTCTTCTCTGTATGAGCTACAACCTTTGCTAGTGAATGGTTTGTAAAATTATTCATTTGTTTTGCTTGCATTATTTATACATGCTTTTATTAATTTTTACGCTTTATTTCAGGAAACCCGTCGTTGATGATCTTGTAGATGCTTCTCTTGATATATTCTCGAATGAAGAAGAGTATGATATGATTGAAGATGGTTCAGATAGTGATGGATTTCTTTCTGAGGTTCTATATTGTGGCCATTGCTTTTAATGTCGAAGTTCAATTTTTTGCCATCTCTTTCTTCTAACATTTAAGATTTGAATAGCAAATTGAAATTATCGATCGTTCCTCTTGTTTAATGTATGATATCAATCTTGTAGGATTCAAGCTGCTCATATGATGGGGTCAGCGAAAGTGAGCTCAACCGTGAAGGTGAAGTTTTGCTCCTTTCAGTCTCATTCCTTCCACCTTATCTCTTCTTGAATGTTTTGTAGACTTAGTTAGCGGTTCTTCAATTCTTTTTTCAACAGATGCTAGGCAAGTCAGTGAATTATCAACACAAAACGAGGAATTACAATCAGAACTTTTGCAGAAAAAGAAATCATTGGAGGCCTTGAAGCAGAAGGTAATTCTGTCATGATGGATGCTTTGTTCAGACTTCAGAAAGCTTATATTTGCTAGCTGTTAACTCTCTGAAATTTCTGTGCCTTCATCCTGCATAATATCACAATCTCAAAATAGATTCAGTAGTCCGGCAAGTGACTTTAGTCTTTAAGGTGATGCATAGTTAGTCTTTTTTGGAATCCTCCAGTAGTGAGAGAATAAAAGAGCAGCAACTCTTAGCATGCACATGGTACTCATGTCTAGTCTACAGTATCAGTCCTTTTTTTACTTCTTGTAAGGGGAATATCGACTTATGAACCCTTTTCAGATAAAAAGTGGATGATAAATTGCCTTGTCACTGTTATATCAGGAAGTTGCTTTTTCGTCAATGAAAGTGATTGTACACCACATCATTTAGTAAATGGCTATCTCACATGGGTCCAGCCTTCTTTCTGTATCATCATGAGGGTCTAATTCCTGAAAGTTTGGTTACATAATCCATCTTGAATTCGGTACATAGTAGGAGGCGTAACAACTTAAATTGGTGAATAGCTGCAATGCTGCGTTGGTGTTTGAAGTTTTAAGTCATCCTTATCTCAATAAATAGAATGGAGGGAAAAATAATTTGGCAATTCAGCACGTTTTCTTAATCATTCATCAAATGTATGGACTGTAGAAAGATTCTTATTCTAATCATTCCCAATCTCATTAAGATTAGACTCTTTGTACGTGTTTGAGATGACACTAATTATTAGTGGACAACAAGCAAACTATCTTATCCTTGACTCTGTTACCCGGACTCTTCATATTACCTCACGTACCCGTGTCGGGTGGACACCCGACACTCGGACATGGGTATGACACTTGGATCCTTCATTTTAGGCCAAAAATAAGAGGTTTTTTCATAAA
>JBBYHQ010226039.1:0-23627 GCA_038382645.1 Spergularia azorica
CAGCTGATATCCACGTTTGTTGGCGGCTTTGTCATTTCTTTCATCAAAGGATGGCTTCTTACTGTTGTCATGTTGTCGTCTATCCCAATTATTGTATCTGCGGGTGCACTTATGACGATCTTTATTTCAAAAGCCACGATGAAGGGCCAAAGTTCTTACAACAAGGCAGCAACTGTTGCGGAAGAAACAATAAGTTCCATCAGAACGGTTTAGCTCCTGACTTCCTTCCCAGTGTATATAGTTAGCTGTTTACTGTATCTAATCTGTCCAATAAATTCCGACACTTCATCATCTTCTGTTTCAGGTGGCATCCTTTACAGGAGAAAAACAAGCAATTACAAAGTATAATAAATCTATAGATGATGCCTACAGATCAGGTGTTCTTGAGGAAATGGCTGAAGGAAGTGGGTTGGGTATAGTTATGTTTGTATCTTTTGCAGCTATGCTTTAGCCATATGGTTCGGCTCAAGGATGGTTCTTCAAGGACATTACACGGGGGTTACTGTCATTATTGTTATGGTAGCAGAATCGACTGGTTCCTTGTGAGTATATTTACAACCATGATATAAGAATATATGCATTCTTGACCATATGAATTGTTCCACTTAGGAGTATGTGTCACTTTGTTATCATGATGTAGGTCACTAGGGCAGGCTTCACCCAGCTTGAGTGCATTCTCCACAGGACAAGCAGCGGCATACAAGTTGTTTCAGACCATTTATAGAAAACCAGACATTGATCCATATGATCCAAGTGGGAAAGTGCTGGATGAGATTCATGGGCATATAGAGTTGAAAGATGTTAATTTTAGTTATCCAGCGAGACCTGATGAGCAAATATTTTGTGAATTTTCGCTTTCTATTGATAGTGGAACCACTGCAGCTTTGGTTGGTCAAAGTGGAAGTGGAAAATCAATAGTGATCAGCCTAATAGAGAGATTTTACGATCCGCAATCTGGGGAGGTTCTAATTGATGGAATCAACATGAAGGAATTTCAGCTAAGATATATCAGGCAAAACATCACCCTAGTGAGTCAAGAGCCAGTGTTGTTTGGTTCTACAATCAAAGATAACATAGCTTATGGGAAGGACGGAGCTACAGATGAAGAGATAAAAGCTGCAATTGAGCTTGCAAATGCAGCTAAATTTATCAATAAATTGCCACAGGTTCAGCTTGTAAAATTAATCTATAATCATTTGTTAGGATTCAATCTAAGCAATTCAGCTTCACCTAAGATTGTTGTCAAATTCACAGGGACTTGATACATTAGTTGGTGATCATGGAATTCAGCTGTCTGGGGGACGACAGAAGCAGAGAGTTGCAATAGCCAGGGCCATTTTGAAAAATCCGCGCATCTTACTGTTGGATGAAGCTACAAGTGCACTTGATGGAGATTCTGAAAGGATTGTGCAAGAAGCATTAGGCAGGATAATGGTTGATCGTACAACTGTGGTAGTTGCCCATCGCTTAAGTACTGTGCGAAATGCTGATATCATTGCAGTTATTCACCAAGGGAAGGTGGTTGAAAAAGGTACCTTCTATTTTTTGTGTTCCTACTAATGTAAACACCTGAAAAACTAGATATCCTGGGCATGTAGTTTCTAGTTTCAGATGATAAAATGATGGTTTTGGGTTAAGAATCTTTTTAGTTATTCTGCAAAAATGCTA
The DNA here is from genome assembly GCA_038382645.1 of Spergularia azorica. Classification (NCBI taxonomy): domain Eukaryota; kingdom Viridiplantae; phylum Streptophyta; class Magnoliopsida; order Caryophyllales; family Caryophyllaceae; genus Spergularia; species Spergularia azorica. Next base: position 1,669 of record JBBYHQ010226039.1, read on the forward strand.
GTTTTGTCCTTCATGATTTATTATGGTAATTTAGTTTTCCATTGTGCTAAAATGTAGGTCCTCACTCTGAATTAGTTAAGGACATAGAAGGAGCGTACTCACAATTTATACGTCTACAACAATTGGGAAAAGTGTCCCAGCAAGCTGAGGAAAGTGGAGACTTCTTACGACAGTCAAGTCAGAGACGATTATCCTTACGGTCATCCAGTCGTGGGTCCTCAAGGAGAGCAAGCAGCAACCATTATTCATTCTCGATAGTGGCTGGAGTACCAACAGACTATCCAGAAATTATTGTGCCAGAAGCTGAGAGTGTCAGTGTACCACCTTCAGAAGAACTGCCACCTGTTTCATGTACTCGTCTTGCCTCACTTAACAGACCTGATATACCAATACTGATTTTTGGATCATTATCTGCTATTGTCAATGGTGTCATTTTCCCGAATGTTTGGCATTATATTTTCTGGTGCGATCAAAATGTTTTTTAAGCCACCGCATGAGCTGAGAAAGGATGCCAGATTCTGGGCCCTTATGTTTGTAGTCCTTGGATTTGCATCACTGCTATCAAGTCCAGCTCGATCTTACTTCTTTGCCGCTGCTGGATGTAAGCTGATACGGCGGGTTAGATCAATGTGCTTTGGTAGAGTAATCAACATGGAGGTCGGCTGGTTTGATGAGCCGGAAAACTCAAGTGGTGCAATTGGAGCTAGACTGTCTGCTGATGCAGCAAATGTACGTGGTTTGGTTGGTGGTACACTTGGGTTGCTCGTTCAGAATATAGCCACTGCAATTGCTGGTTTGCTGATTGCTTTCCTAGCAAATTGGGTGTTAGCATTTATCATCCTTGCAATGATTCATCTCTTAGGACTCGATGGCTATTTTCAGCTGAAGTTTATCAAGGGATTCAGTGATGACGCAAAGGTTTCCTCCACTCTTTCTTATGATACATTATACATTAGTGCTTTTTGATATCGAACCAGCAGTTGTAGACTTTTATGAATGTACCACTAATACATTTCTTGTTCGTCTGTTACTGTAGAGAAAGTACGAAGAAGCCAGCCAAGTTGCTAATGATGCTGTGGGAAGTATCAGAACTGTTGTTTCTTTCTGTGCTGAGGAGAAAGTAATGCAACTGTATGAAAAGAAATGTGAAGCCCCAATGCAAGCTGGAATAAAGCGCGGATTGATTAGTGGGATCGGTTTTGGCTTCTCGTATGCTTTACTTTTCTGCGTCTATGCACTCAGTTTTTATGCAGGGGCACAGCTTGTTGGCCATGGGAAAACTACTTTTTCTGATGTGTTCAGAGTAAGCTTAAGGCTCAAAGCTTCAAATTCGTTTTTGAAAATTCAAGTGAAGTTGTGTAAGATTTTATTAATTTCAAATACCTGCTTTACTTCAGGTTTTCTTTGCACTATCCATGACAGCAATAGGAATATCACAAACAAGCCCCTTAGCTCCTGATAGTAGTAAAGCCAAGAGTGCCGTTGCATCTGCATTTGCAATCCTGGATAGAAAATCTAAGATAGACCCAAGTGATGAATCAGGGATGATCTTGGAACAAATGGAGGGTGAAATCGAGTTTCGACATGTAAAATTTACGTATCCCACTAGACCTGATGTGCACATACTCGAAGACGTTTGCTTGATTATTTAGCCTGGGCAGGTAAAATTCATATAATATGATACTACTGGATTCTTAGTTCGGTTCAAACTGTAGTGTATGGATAAATGACAAGTAAATGGATAAACTGCAAATATTGCCTTTGGAAAGGGTGGGAATGCTACAGAGGCTTAAATTATCTCTGCAGCGGAGCTGGCAAATGCTCACAAGTTCATCTGTAGCATGCAGGAGGTAATGGCATTGTTCCAGAATACTGCCTTCATATCATTTCTTGACAGTAAAGCTGCATAATCCTAGCTCAAATAATTTGACCTTGTGTAAACTGTTGTAGGGTTATGATACAATTGTTGGTGAACGAGGAGTACAATTGTCAGGAGGGCAAAAACAACGGGTTGCCATTGCTCGAGCTATAGTAAAGAACCCAAAGATACTACTACTCGATGAAGCGACCAGTGCGCTTGACGCAGAGTCTGAGAAAGTTGTGCAGGATGCAGTGGATAAAGTCATGGTGAACCGCACTACAGTCATTGTTGCTCACAGGTTATCCACCATTAAGAATGCTGATGTGATTGCAGTGGTGAAAAATGGGGTCATAGCCGAGAAAGGAAGGCATGAAAAACTTATCCGTATCAAAGATGAGTGCCTCCTCCTGTAACAGACCCAAAAGTCTGTCAGACCTTTGTCGGTTAACTTGGTTAGCTTAGGCTATAAATAGCACCTTATAGGGTCATTAGAAATCATCCAATTATCCAATTAATTCCAGAATTTGTGTATACACTTCTCACCCCCAATCTTGTAACCCTTCTCTCAGACTTTCAGTTTTACTCTTGTAATTCTGTTAGTTATACTATCAATATTACAATTGTCCAAAGGAGATTCTTCACCGGATTCGTCCCTGGTTGTTCGTTACACCTCCTAGCCACCTATCTTTACTTCTGCTTAGTTTTCTTGTATTCAATCCTATCTTAGAGAAGGGATGTGTGCTGTGTTCCGTATATATCTCCATGTTCGTCAGTATGATGGTGTACCAGAGAAGATTGCCCAAGGTGAAAACGTTGCACGAGCAACAGTAAGTTACTCATCTTTGGTTTGTTTTTCTTTTCCGATCTTTTTTTTTTATTGGTTTTCCCCACGAAGGGCAGCAAAACACTTTCTCATGAGTTTCAACACTACTGCATTCCCAAGGCTCAAGGGATCACGGATATCTCCCCTATTTGTTTTGTGAACCACTACTTTTTAGGGATTGTTGTGGTACAAGTGTGTAATTTTGTAAACTCATGAACTGGACTTGTTTTAGGACACTGTCGCTCTTGTGATTGGGTTTTCTTTGAACCAGTCCAAGTTTGAATCTTGGTTCATGTTCATAGTACTGATTCTATCGTGGCCCTAATATAATAGACCGTAATATGTGATCCAATTTAAAAATATTCGATTTAACGAAATTTTTGTGAATACATCGACCAAAGTACAACATTTTTGTACCGTTTATTTATTCTAATCGACGAACAATTTCTTTTTGCCAAAGTGTTATTTTCATTGAAAATTAAGCTTTACTGTATTCTTTTGTTTTTTCAAGTCAATAATTCCTGCTTTAGTGATGGCGTTGGTTGCTTCCAGACAGTAATCAGTCATTTTCTACAATCTCAACCTAGGCAGACAAGCAATAATACAGACACATGATTTTTAATTCTAATAAGATTTATTTGTCCAATATAATTATTGCAATTTGCATTTCACTTATTTAAGTTTGACAAGTTGGAGCCTGAGGGCTGAGGCCTCTTTTTGTTTGACCTCAGCTTCAAATCATTGCCGTATGCCCGTATGGCACAATTTTTTTTGGCATAAATGCAAACGGGGTACGTCAGTTGGAGCCCCTGTAAGGGGCGATTCTAGAATTTAATATTAGGGGCGGCGAAATTACAACTAAATTCTCAAAGCGATAATTTATGAGAGTATTTTGAATTTTCCCTTTTATTTATTTTGATAACTTTCTAAAACTCCTTTCGAAAGTGTTTCAACATTCCTAAATGGTTCACAATGTTTTTGAAATTTTATGGCGTGCACAAGACGGTTACTGAATGACGATTCATGTTAGCCGACTCCAAATCATTTTGGGAATAAGTCTTGGATGTTGTCGTTGTTGTTGTACTATTATATGAGAGGACAACATCGAAATTCAATATCATCCGGTAGCGCAATATTATTGTCGTATTGTTGGGAGGAAAATCCATGTCATGTCATCATCTGTACTGTTAAGTATAGCAACTTGGAAGAAACTGAGAAATCAAGAGTTTGGTCTTTAAGCAAACTCAATGTCCATTTGATTACTAAATTGGTTTGACCAATATTCTTGCAGGATTTATGGACTTGGATTTGTGGACTTGATGGTCCCTTGACTATAGCACTATATGACTTATTGACTACACTTGGGTAAAAATGCTAGTAACTTCTTACAGTTACAGGTTTGCAGAAAATAAGTTGTGCAGAACAGCAAAGATTGATGCAGGAATTTCATCTGCTGTTTTGGTTAGTCCCTCTTCTTTACAATCATTTTTGCAAAAGCAAAAAAAAAAAAAAGGAAAAAAAAGAAAGAAACAAGATTTGTAGCATATCTGAAAAGGGTATCCTTTATGTGATTAGTTTGACTAAAGGCTGTTAATTAATAGTAATTAATCACAATTACTTTGGTATTGCTGCTTTTTTGCTCTTACTTTTTTGTTGTTCATGATTCTGTCTGTTGGTTTGGTCTCTTCCTATTTCTTCATTCAAGTATGACAAAGTAGACCAGCATATATCTATGAGGTAAATTGGAGTTTTTTTTTTTTGTGTTAAGCTGATATGAGTGTGGTACAATTGTACAAAGCAAATTATGGATAGGATGAGAAATTAGTTCAAGATTTGATGTCAAGCTTTTAAAGTATAAATTTCTACCAAAAAGTTTCTAAAGTTGCTGAATTTACCCAAAACTTGGTGGTGAAGGAATTATTGTTTGCAAGTGTTTACAGCAAGTATGGCAGTCCAAGTCAATCCTGCAGATTTTAAACTTAATGTTCGTCAATTCATTGTTGTCTAAAGAAGAATATTGTGAAGTTTAGATTAAGCATAATGTCTTGTGATTGTCTGCCACAAAAAGAATTCCCAATTGATCCATCTATTATAACCTGGTTATTATATCTATTATTACAAGTAATGTTGTCTGTCATTTAATATTTATACAATCTAAATGGTTTTGAGCATTGTAGGGAACTTACTGTATTTTAAGCCTTTGATTTGTGGCTTGGTGAGATGGAGATGAGCAAGATGGATAGTATAGAAGAAGAGGCAAGTTCCAGTTCAAATGCCGCAGAAGCGAATCAGAAGGAGACTCCCAAGACAAAAGAAGATGTTTCTGCCAATAAAGTTCCCTTCTACAAGCTGTTCTCTTTTGCTGATTCTACTGATGTGGCGTTGATGATCATTGGTTCTGTCGGTGCTGTTGGGAATGGATTGGCTATGCCCATGATGTCCCTCCTTTTGGGGCAACTGGTTGATTCTTTTGGACAAAATCAGAATACCAAACACGTAATCCATATCATCTCTAAGGTATATGAATTTGCAAATGCTACTATTTTTAGTGAATTTGTCGATACTCTACGATAATTATAGCATTGTTTTGTGATTCTGTAACTTCTAAGTATAATGTCAGACTGCCTGTTCTCCTCTATTGAAAGGCCGAGGTGAGCGGTACATGTTTATAAATTATAAGTCTAGTGGGGTACTTGTAGTTGTCCTTAGTCGACATTAAGCATGGCCGTGAAAATGTTCTGAATATTTTCAATATGAACTTCTTCAGGTGGCTCTAAGATTTGTGTACCTGGCCTTAGGGATAGCAATTGCTGCATTTCTTCGTAAGCTTGCTGAACCAAATATAATGTTTGGGTGATTAAACTGCTATCAAAAAATGTCCTAGAGCTTTGGAGTGGTGTCTCTAACGAAATGCCTATGTTTTATCACAGAGGTCGCCTGCTGGATGATAACAGGGGAAAGGCAGGCATCAAGAATGAGGACATTGTATCTGAAAAGTATACTCAGACAGGATATTGCTTTCTTTGACAAAGATACAAACACAGGAGAAGTTATTGGCAGGGTATCAGGTGATACAGTTCTTATACAAGATGCTCTGGGAGAAAAGGTAACAGACTGCATGATTATAGACAATGTCTATACAATTTTACATGCATACTCTGTCAATTTAATTTCTGACGACTTAAGTGTGGCTAACTATTTCATAGGTCGGGAAGTTCATACAGTTAACATCAACATTTATTGGAGGCTTTGTCATTGGATTGATCAAAGCCTGGTTTCTGACTCTTGTCATGCTCTCCTCCATGCCCGTTCTGGCTGCTGCTGGTGCGCTTATGAGCATCGTTTTGTCAAGAATGGCAGCAAGGGGTCAAAATGCTTATGAAAATGCGTCAGCAATTGTGGAACAGACTATAAGTTCTATAAGAACAGTGAGTTTGTTTCCTAAGCTATATATTTGCTGGCTTTCTCCTCAGAACAGATGTATGCAATGATGATAAACCCTATTGAATCATCTGCTTCAGGTAGCATCCTTTACTGGAGAAGAACATGCAATTTCTCAGTACAACGAAGCTATTGTCGAGGCTTATAAATCAGGTGTCCATCAAGGGCTGACAGCTGGGTCAGGGTTAGGCGCTGTCCTATTTGTTATCTTTTGCAGCTATCCGTTAGCTATATGGTTTGGTGCAAGGATGGTTATTGAAGGACATTACACTGGGGGTACTGTCATTACTGTTATAGTTGCCGTCTTAACTGGTTCCATGTGAGTGCAGTGTTTTTTCTCTCAATTTTTGTAGCCTTTGAATATCTTCTGCAGAGGCCTCATTATTCATCAATCGAGGAAGGTCTATACATCTGTTAACTCATATTGCTGTAGGTCATTAGGGGAGGCATCCCCTAGCATGAGTGCATTCTCAGTAGGACAGGCAGCAGCATACAAGATGTTTGAGACCATCAACAGGAAAGCAGATATTGATCCTTGCGACCCCAATGGAAAAGTACTTGATGTTATTCATGGAGATATTGACTTGGTAGATGTTCACTTCAGTTATCCTGTGAGACCTCATGAGAAAATATTTAGCGGATTGTCTCTTTCTATATCGAGGGGTACGACTGCAGCTTTAGTTGGACAGAGCGGGAGTGGAAAATCAACTGTAATTAGCCTTATAGAGAGATTCTATGATCCCCTTGCTGGAGAGGTTCGAATAGATGGCATCAACATTAAAGACTTTCAGCTGAGGTGGATTAGGCAAAAAATCGCCCTAGTGAGTCAAGAGCCTGTATTGTTCGGTTCATCGATCAGAAGAAATATTGCATATGGAAGGGATGATGCTACAACTGAAGAGATAAGACAAGCTGCTGAGCTAGCAAATGCTGCTAAATTTATCGATAAATTGCCACAGGTTTGATTTCTAGTATGTTATTATAACCACTATAGATATTAATGTATTGGACCTCACCTTACTCTTAATCTCTGACTATTTGCAAAGGGACTAGATACCTTAGTTGGTGAGCATGGAACCCAGCTATCTGGTGGGCAGAAGCAAAGAGTGGCCATCGCAAGGGCAATTTTGAAAAACCCACGGATACTACTTTTGGATGAAGCTACGAGTGCCCTGGATGCAGAATCTGAGAAGATAGTCCAAGAAGCCTTAGACAGGATAATGGTGGATCGGACTACTGTTATAGTTGCACATCGCTTGAGTACAGTGAGAGATGCTGATGTTATAGCGGTCATTCATCAAGGGAAGTTGGTTGAGAAAGGTAAGATTCTCATTCCACTTTTCCATCAAAAACATTTGCGGGTGGTAGAATACTAAATGCATTACAGGTGAATAAATCTTTGTTGAAACGTGTGCTTATTTTCAGCTGAAAGATGTTAATTTGGTTTACATCTTATGTTAAAATTAAGGTCCACACTCTGAACTACTCAAAGATCCAGAGGGGGCATATTCTCAACTTATTCATCTACAAGCTAAGGAAGGCAGACAAATGTCAAGACAATTGACACATACAAGATCATTTTTACGATCATTCAACAATAGATCGTTAATGAGCAGCAATAGTTTCTCATTCTCGCCTCTACCAGTAGGATTTGCATTAAGTCCCATGAGAGGACCTGAACCTGAGTGTGACCTTTTTCCACCATCACAGGAACAACCTGAAGTTTCTATCAAGTATTTGGCCTCTCTTAATAAGCCTGAAGTTCCAGCTCTTCTTCTTGGATCACTCTCTGCCATCATAAGTGGCTTGGTCTATCCAGTCTTTGGTGTACTCTTTTCTGGTGTAATTGCAATGTTTTATAAGCCGCCTCATGAGCTGAGAAATGATTCCAGGTTCTGGGCGCTAATGTTTCTATCTTTTGGAGTGGTATCTCTTTTGTCTAATCCAGCCAGGGCCTATTTCTTTGCCGTGGCTGGATGCAAGTTGATACAGCGGATTAGATCTATGTGCTTTGAGAGAGTAGTGCAAATGGAAGTTGGTTGGTTTGATGACCCAGAAAATTCAAGTGGTGCCATCGGTGCAAGGCTATCTACTGATGCTGCAAGCATACGGGCTTTGGTTGGTGATGCTTTAGGTCTGCTCGTTCAGAATATTGCTACTGCAATCGCTGGTTTACTGATTGCATTCCTTGCCAACTGGATGCTAGCTTTCATTATACTGGGTTTGATCCCTCTTATAGGAATTAACGGTTATCTGCAACTGAAGTTTACCCAGGGATTCAGTGCAGACGCTAAGGTTTGTTCTGATTACTGTATCTGTCCTGATGAATCTCAGTAGGTTCAGACTTCTGTGAGGTAATTTTTAAATTCTGTTTCCCTGTATCTGCAGAAAATGTACGAAGAGGCAAGCCAAGTTGCTAGTGACGCAGTTGGGAGCATAAGAACAGTTGCTTCTTTTTGTGCTGAGGAGAAGGTGATGCAACTGTATGAGCATAAATGCAAGGGCCCTGTTGAAGCTGGTATAAAGAGAGGACTGATAAGTGGAGTGGGCTACGGGATGTCCTTTGCTTTGCTTTACTGCGTCTATGCCATAAGCTTCTATGCTGGAGCTCAGCTTGTTGGCCATGGAAAAGCAACATTTTCAGATGTTTTCCGAGTTAGTTGACATCCTCTATGAACTGTCTTTTTTAATCTGAAATTACCTACTGTCTGTGTTAACCTTTATGAAATTGCAGGTTTTCTTTGCACTAACAATGACAGCAGTAGGAATGTCGCAATCAAGCTCACTTGCTCCAGACACTGGCAAAGCCAAGAGTGCTGCAGCTTCTGTATTTGCAATACTAAATCGCAAGTCCAAAATAGACTCAAGTGACGAAACTGGAACAACCTTGGAGGAAGTGAAGGGTGAAATCGAGCTTCATCATGTGAACTTTACATATCCCAGTAGACCTGATGTTCAGATATTTCAAGACCTGTGCTTGGGTATTCGTTCTGGGAAGGTAAGTTTCAAAACAAGAGAGGACTCCGATTTCCATTTGTTCTAGTAATTTAACAAGTTTGAGTTTTATTTTCTTTTATACCAGACAATGGCTCTTGTTGGCGAAAGTGGAAGTGGGAAATCAACAGTCATCTCCCTGCTGCAAAGATTTTATGATCCAGATTCTGGTCGCATCACCTTAGATGGCATTGAACTTCCGAAATTCCAGTTGAAGTGGCTGAGGCAACAAATGGGACTTGTAAGCCAAGAGCCCAGTCTATTTAACGACACAATTCGGGCCAATATTGCATATGGGAAAGGAGGGAATGCAACAGAAGCTGAAATCATCGCTGCTGCAGAGAAGGCGAATGCTCACAAGTTCATCAGTAGTTTGCAGGAGGTAATCATTCTAATATAAAGCAGTACAACTTTAAGTTTTTTCTTCTTTTTTTTTTTTTTTTTTTTTCTGTGTTCCTTTCGCTTAACTTAAGCTGACTGCAAAATACGAAACTTTGCAGGGTTATAATACAATCGTTGGTGAACGAGGAGTTCAGTTGTCAGGAGGCCAAAAGCAACGGGTGGCCATTGCTCGTGCCATAGTAAAGGATCCGAGAATACTCCTGTTAGATGAAGCCACCAGTGCACTTGACGCTGAGTCTGAGAAAGCTGTGCAGAATGCACTTGATCAAGTCATGGTGAACCGGACTACAGTCATTGTTGCTCACAGGTTATCCACAATTAAGAATGCTGATGTGATCGCAGTGGTGAAAAATGGTGCCATAGCCGAGAAAGGCAATCACGAAAGACTTATCCGTATTCAAGATGGAGCTTACGCCTCTTTGGTAGCAGTTCACATGAGTGCATCCAGCTCTTGACTGATATGAATACTACACATCTTGTTCATACATTCATATTTGATGATTTTGAAACTGGTTTTGTCTGAAAAGGGATGAATCCTTGTACATGTTTGTTTGAACCATGTACAATTCCATTAACGTATCTAGAAATTTAAGAATGTGGAATCGGTTCTGTACATATAGAAGTTACAATTCTAAATATAACGAATTTTTATACATAGAATTGTAGTACTTGTTCCTCATTCCTAGTTCCCTATCATCATAGACATTGTGAAATTATAATGTTGGTGCGCTATGTCCACAAAGCTTTGCATGTGTTGAAATTAAAGGATAGGAAAACCGTGAAAAAAAAACGAGAGCATTGTGTATCATGTAACAAGCCTCGTTTATGATGCTCGTAATTTATGATAAAATGAGTTTGACAGTTTTGTACAAGGCAAACTGCTAACAAAAGCAGCAAGGCAGAAAACAACAGTACTAGGCTATAGCCAACAAAGCTGCACACAAGATTACTACTACCAAAGCTGCTCTCTCCTATCACGCCACCATCTCCACCTGCAACATTTCAAATGCGTTCATAAGAAAAATGATTACAATTTACAAGTAATGAAAATTACATTTTGTCTCTTTATGTATTTTGTTTTCTTATAATATACGGACTTACGGAGTATACTTTTCAAATTACATAGTAACATATAAATGTGACGAAAGAGAAGAAATAAAGATAACAACCGAACAAGTCTTACACTTTGGTATGTATTGGCGCAAGCAATTCATCAAATTACAGAGAAAATGCATCAGTGACAAACTAATCTCTTTACTAGCTTCCATACTCAGGCATCAATGCACCATACGGAGTAGTCTACAAGTTTTTGCGATTTTTGCTTCCCTCAATTAGCCCAAATTAAAGTCAAGAGGTTTAGCTATTCATATGACGTACACTTCTAGTAGTACTTTTTACACATATGCGAGCTTAACGCAACCAAACCAAATTGATATTCAAAGTTCCAAACCATTAGATCAACCTTGATTAAGGCACCACGGCACATCTATCATTATAAAGATTATTTGTACAACCTTATACATACCAGATACGATAAGACAAATGTAGTGCGCTAGCACGGTGTGTGAGAAGAAAGTGTACGGCCTACATTTTTATCTTAATTTGTCTAAATAAACTAATTGAGCTCAACATTTTTCTACTATAATTTGCTGAGGTAAACTTTAATAATTCTAATTACCAAACTATATCTATTTATATACTTCGCCTATTGACAACTTGTTTGGGTCTTATGTTGATTATTTGCCAAGAGTTTAAAGACCTCTTTTGTATTCTTCCCCTGTACCTCTAAAGCCTCCACATGGATTTAGTGACAAGTAAATCATCTTTATATTGTTAAAAAAGAAAGGGTTTAAAAAAAGAATGATGTTAGACAAATCATGTTTTTCATGTAAACATTAGACTCCTGCACAAACACAAAAAAAATATATATAACGCGATCCTACTAATGCAACAGCTTTTAAAATTTCGGATTGATTCCAAATAAAATTATATTTACCATTGACTTGATGACTACTCCGTATTACAACAATAATAATAACAACCACACGCAACAACAATAACAGCCAAGCATTAATCCCAAAATAATTTGAGGTCGACCAGTATGAGAACCAAGTATATATCAAACATAGAGCAAGTACGTACAGTTAAGCAAACCAACATAGGAGTAAATAATATGTGGATCAACAAATTGCAATGCAATGAACAAACTCACCAGTAGAAATCCCATCTAGGTCGGACTTTGGTCATGCGGTTATGGCCATATGGGTAATCGGATTCGGCCCGACGGGTATTTTGGAAGGCGCAACAGCCGATGGAGTAGACGCCGACGAGCAATATAAGGATAACAACAGTGAGAACAGAGAGTTTGTGCCAATCCCTTCTTATGGTCTCAAGTACTCCAGCCTTACACGAGTCACACCCGTAACATAACAAACTCGGGTCATTATTCCATTTATAGCAATCCGGATCTTGGCTTATCATATCCGTGTCTTGCCCGTATGTGCATGACGTTGGTGGTTTACAGCAACCCGACTGCATGCATTCAAGCTTACGTCAACGATGCATTACCAATGCTTTTCAACTTTTAAGTGACAAAAATACGCATTTCTATTTGATTCGTTCCATTGAATTCTTTACGTTTAATTTAATTTGAAGTTTTTGAATGGTATAAGAAGAAATTATACTACAAATCAAATTTGCCACGTATTATTGAATCAGTTGACTTTAAGTTTATTGGTGAGACGTGTACTCTATACAGAAGTTGTTAGTCGAAACTTAAACTTGTGAGTTGTGACCTTAGTTACAGGCTTGAACGGTCGAACCGATACCACGAGGCATACAGACAATTGGAGTACTACATTTGATAGCCTATCACTACCTCACTTGCCAAAGCAAAAACATTATAGCATGCATCCACACAACATACACATGCATAGTCTGTCAGATTGAAATGTGAGAGACATTGGAGACAGCACTGTAGTACTCCCTCCGATTCTTTAGATTTGCCCCATTTTCTTTTTTTGGATAGTGCAATAGATTTACCCCATTTCTATTTATGTGTGACATTTGTATATGCATAAGTTCATTTTACCCTTCATTGAAGGTTGGACATATCCATGTGCATATGCGACAAATATTCTTTAGTGCAAAAAAACCAAGACTACCCCACTACTATTAAACTTTGTGCCCAAATAAAATGAGGCAAATCTAAAGAGTCGGAGAGAGTAACAAATTATAGTAACAAATTAAATTCAACAAGATAGAAAAATGAAGCGTGAAAGTGTAAATAACCAAATACAGTTTTGAAAGGTAACTTTTCTTCAGCTTTGAATCAGAAGTTGGAAAAAACAATGCATGTTAATCAGGTCATCAGCTTTATGAGAAAGTGGAAAAATGACCACACCATTAGAGAAAAAAATTTAAAGAATGTAGCCAAGCAGATAATGTAGTAAGAATGAATTCCCATATTCCCGATTTTGAAGAATCTGCTATTACAAAAAGAAAAGCTAACCTTTTGGAGGTTCTAGACGCACTTTCAATGGTTAAAAAGTAACAAATCCGTTCAAAGAAGATGCTTTAACATTTCACAATGATAACATTGTAACAACGGCTTAAGTTACGTGCGTAAATGCGATTTCATATAACCCGCTAAACAGATCACACTCGTTTATTCCTTTCAATCTTGATTGATCGAATCTTACTCCGGTTGCCTTATACCGTTATTTAATTGACTCGTAGACAAGCCCGAACTACTTTATAGTTTATACTAATAATGAATTGAGTAAAATATACAAGACTACAAAATCAAGATTGAAAAGTTAACAGTAGAGAAAGAAAAGAAAACAACAGCACATGATCTTGAAATTGATAGATTCTACAACTGATGCAACAAACAAAATTACCCTACATACGGTCACAAAGGCCCCCGTCTACGGCATGGTAAAGGTTGCGAAATGACAAAAGCGTTGCGAAATGAATATATACATAGATAGTAGGGTGATTATAAGTTTATTTACCTGAACAGGAGTCATATCATTCCTCATATAATCAACAGGAGTCCAAGTAGCAACTTTATCACAAGTCTTAGACCCTAAAACACAACCCTTAATACTATTCCAATTCCCAGTGTCCTTAACTTTGTCTCTTAACCAAGGCGAGTACTCTTGCAGGTGATACTCCCTGTATACTCTTCCAGGCACCGGCGTCCCACCACCTTGTCCGGTCACCGCGAAACCGAACACTGTAATTATCATCAGCGCCACGATCACCAGCAGCATGACCACCAAGTACACCCAAAGCGCCCATGCAACGTGGAAGCAGGCCCCTATGAACCCTGCTAAGGACACTATTAGTACAATGAAGCCTACTACTAGGAGTGGCGTCTGTAAGAAGTTTTCACATGTTGTGCTGTTTCTTGCCATGTATAGTCCTGCTCCTATTATTGGTATTGATGCTAGTAGTGAGAACAGGTTTAGGAACCCTATCACTGTGTTACTCAACCGGTACATGGTTTCGAGTTTCGACTGTTAATAATATCGTGTTTGTGTGTTATCGTATCATTACCCCAGTGACTCAAACACGAAATTATATGAACTGGTGAAGTGCTAGTTGTTGGTACTGTGTGTTATTGGTTGTTGTATGTAAGGTTGAGGAAAAGCAAGTGAATCTCCACTTAGTATGATGGGCTAGTGCTTTTGTATATATGATCAGCAAGGGTATCAAGGAACCTTTTTATATATGGGCAATGATTTTGTTGGTGATTGTATAAACTATTATATTTACATTATACCCTTAGCTACGAAGGAACTGACAAAACTTGTGCTCAATTGTTTAGCTTAGCTTCTTTCTAGTCCATGGGGCTGATTTTGTTCAGACTCTCTTTCTCTCTTAGAAAATCAGCAATTTACTACTACTATAGTATATAGCCAACACTCCTTTATCCCGTTGATGGTAAGACGTCAATGGATGATACCAATTTCGTTACAAGCCTCTCATTTTTTTTAATGTGAATAGAATATGTGTACCAACCACCGTATAATTATCATATCAGAGTATCTCATTTCACTAGGAAAGCTCTCACGTGCCTTATAAGCAATGTGATACTAGATATTTCGACTACAGTATATCATTTTCTAGAGAAATGAGCTTAAGACTCACTTTTCTTTGTGTCCGAAATTTAATGAAATAAGATAGAATGATTCATTAAACAATATGTGAAGCCTAATATTGAAGTTATTGCCACTAGTTTGCAACTTATTGCTTCAACTCATAATAAACAAGGCTGCGTATATTTAAAGTTTTAAACCCATACCTCTCCATTAACGAACGTTTTCGACTTATTGAGGTAATGATGTTAATTGTATCATATCCTAAGCAAGAAAGGAACAAGTACGTTAGGTTAATGGTATCTTATTCTTGAAAGTATCATGAGTGGAATTCATGGACCAACTTTACATACATACGTACACAACTTAGTCAGTAGTCACTAGCTCGATCAGTGTAGAATAGTAAGATACCCCCAAAGTCCCGTCAATCCTTATCTTGAGCAAATATTATTTGCTTTAGACAACAATTCCTTACTTAATTCCCTTTACTACTCCACTAGTGTTTTACTTAAGCCTTTTCTTCTGTGTGTGCGCTCATTGGTTGGTGATGGCTTTAATGAATACGTATAGAATTTTGATGACTTTAATGTACTTCCTGTTTTCAGTGTTTTGTCAATACCTCAAGTTGGTAGACAGCTATTAGGGCCTGTTTGGCCAAACTCCAACTTTTTCAGAACTTTTTATCAGAAACAGTTTATGGAGGAGAAACTCCAAATTGGAGCTTCTACTTCTGAAGAGCAAATTTACACTAGAAGTGTTTCTGAGAAACCAGAAATAGTTTCTCAGTTTTAGGTGTTTGGCCAGTTTTCAGTTTCTAGGACCCAAAAACAGTCCAGAAACATTTCAGAAGTTTGACCAAACACACCCTAAGTCCGTAACTTGTTGCTTAAGCTGCAACCTGTGGGAGGGGGAAGAGTGCTTTAGAGGTCGGGTTTATATCGGTCGCTAACTGGTACACATTTCCGTATCGCCCTATATAGTTATATTTGTAGATATTGACCTTGTATATGGAATGTAATAATTTTGAAGATGGTGTGCAAACTTATGGTCCTTCAGTAATTTAGCTCAAGCGGTCGAGTATCCATGTTTTCAATGTAGTAAGATTGTATATTTCCTACTCCCTACGTCACTTTACGGGGAGTCTTTGAGGCGACTAAATGCCGTTGTTGCCGTTTCAGACTTTCAGTTGGGACTTAGAAGTAAGGACTTGTACAACGTAGCATGAAATATTGTCAAATGCAAAGTACATGAGTAAGTTCAGACTGGAGGTGCATCAAGAAGTAATGGACGATGAAAATGCAGCTTAGCTATCAGGCAGACTCCCATTTTGAACAATATGTTTCATGCAAACTTTCTTGTCTATAATTTGACTACTAATCTTTTGCAGTCTTTGTTCTGTGAGGATATGATGTTACAGTATTATGTACATATAAGTATGCCCCCGAGCCCGTCTTCCCACCACCCCTCTGATCTCCAACACCACCCCTATAGAAAGTACACATTTACACCAACTCCATATGCAAAAGTAAAAGCAAGAATAGAGGACAAGTAGACGATTACCAGAATAATTTACAGATGAAGTTAACAGCTCTGCTACAATATATCAACTTGCAGAAGATCCAGTCAAGGTTTATCTGATGCCGCTCCAGTCTCTACCTGACTACATATGGCTGCTAACAATCTGAGACCACAGTCTGTTGAGTTAGTGATATAAAGATCCAAGCTCATGGCAGCATGATAATTTCCAGTAAGCAGTATCATCAGTATCCATTCAAACCATGCCTGACTGAGTGAAGCATCAGCTGAATGTGTATCACCATGGAGCAATGTGTATTATGTGACTACTGTTAAGCTCATACAGACGTAGCCTGCAACATTGTAGGCTTCTTCAAATCGATCGCAACCTTACTGTTGCGCAGGTGTATACAATATCTTTGGCTCATAAATTCTTGTTTGCGACTAGCTGTACGCGCCAGATAAGTTGAATTACTCAACATTGCTGCCTCGGTAATTTACCAAATATATTGCCACCAAAGTTATAAAAGCCCCAACTAGTTGCACATTTGAGAAGCTCTCTCCTAGGTATAGAAACCTGAATACAATTAAGCAGTGTCAAACAAGCTAACTAGCACACAAGAGCTGTGCATAACATAAGCCAAGAATTTAGATTCAGATGCTAAAAAAATGTTGCAGAATTGATTCAGACATTTGAAACACAGCGCTTATTATCTTACCCAAAAATTGAGGCAAACATTGGAGTCAAAAAGGTAAGAGAGCTGAGCTTTGTCAGACTACCTGCAATAAAAAATCCATGATTAATACTCCAATGTGTAACAACACGTACAGAACTTAGCTGATACGAGCAGACCATAAAATCAATCATACACGGTCAATAAATTGGCATTTAGAATATTAACCTCGTGTAGCGTTATAAAAGAAAACACCATAGCTGATAGCACTGCCAAAGATGGATGTATAAAACAGTGCCGAAAAATCGCTAGCAGAGAGCTCCTTCAGACCACCATTGAATACAGGATCACTGTTGAAGACAGATAGTGCTAGCAGAGGAACTCCTCCAAGCAACATGTGCTGCATCAAAGAGTCCTTATTAGGGGACCAATTTAAAATATGCAGTTGACAAAAGCTAAAACAATAGAAGGGTGGATCAGAGAGTAAGTTCACATAAGTACTTCCCGATCAATATTTCAGATGCAGAGCAAAAAGATAGATATTAGATAACAACTAGTTCAGATCCATTCTCATTTCCTTGTGCCACTATTATAGCAGAATGGAACCAAGGAAGGGAGTGTAGAACATAGAAAGTCAAGTAAGCACCATTTGAGTTAAGGAATTGTTATTCAAAGTGAGTACTGAGACAAGATCAGGCCTTGAAGCAAAAGTCCAATACTTCCACTTTTGATCGACACAGTCAGTACAGTGAACTATGGAAAACCTAGTCGAGGAAAAGGAAATTTCGACAATGTGGATCTAACCCAATCCACCTTTCAGAAGCTTTGAACTAATTCACAAAAGAAGTAGGACATATATCAAGATACTGAGATGTGAGCTTTCACCATAATTAGTTGTTTGATTGCAGAAGTTTGCTTTTTATTGGTAAAGACATAGAAGACAGACAACTTCACCTACAGAAGTACAGAGTCATGGAAAGAGAAGAAAACACTGACTTACTGACTTTGGCAACAAAAGACCACAATCTAAAAGTACAAAAAAATACCAAAAATAAAGGAGAGATGCTGACTTCAATTCCTTATCAAGCATCAATAATACAAAACCATACACCAACAACATCTTTACCCCAGTGCCTTAAAAGCTCCCGCCATAAGGCGGGGTAAGGGGGCGTCGGATGCACGCAAGCTTTAGCCCTATTGAAACATAGAGAGGCCGAGCACGGATGACCCAAAATGAAAATTTCCTCATCTCTTAACCATACCTACAGTTGTATCAGTCCTGAAAGATCCTTACGCGCTAAACAAAAACATGGTTCACCATCAAAACACATCCTCACCACCACCAATCTGGTAATCTCTATAGTTGTCTTGTAGCACCCTACAGCATTTGGGGGGAAACTATGACTACTGGTGGAATCAAATGAAGCTCTAGTTGAGATCAAATGTAGTATAGGACATGGTGGAATGGTCCCAAGCGGCACTACAAGTTGAGAACACTGAAGCAGAATAAAGGGGATCAGTGAAAAGTGATTGACGACGTTGAGCCTTATCCTGTATTCTTCATTTGGTTACAGAAACCATATTTCCCAAAATTTCAGAACATCAGCTGCCAAAGAAGCATGAAATCTTCCGTAAGAGTTTCATGACGATTCGAAGGTCAGAATGATGCGACTCAACACCTTAAACTCTGAGTATATCTCTATGTAAGTAAATGAAGACTTAACAGTTGTTAGGTCCACATAACTGGATGTTGAAAGGCAGAGGAAGGGTTACGTAAGGGAGAAAAGCCAAAGCCTCAAAGGCCATCTGCACGATCTAGGGATTCCATTACCAACAAGTTTAACAAAGTTGTCAGCATAATTATAGAAGAATCAAAGGACCAGACAGGCAAACAGCACTTCACATGATCGAGTGAATAGCTCTTTTCCTCCGACATGAACAACAGTTCAAGAAGACATGATTCTTCTTTTAAAAGTGCCTTTCAGATTAGCACAACCCCTCAAGCCAACATATTATAGAGAAAGGTGGAAGAAGAAAAGATACTAAGATTTCAGATTTCAAAACAACAAGAGGATCCATAGTTGAGGCCAAAAAAAAAAAAAAAAAAAAAAAAAGAGGAAACCCCTATGGTACTTCTGGGCACACAAGTCACCATGAGAAAGACCCTATTTAGGCGTAACCAAAGAAATCGCAACAAACACTAAGATAGTCTAAGAACAAGCCTCATATTTCAAATAGCAATTGAAGCAAAATATTTCCTTATGCTCCCCACCCAACCGCACTTGGTAACAATGAGAACTGGCTGATTGATAACGGCTGCACCAATGTTTATAAAAAGTAACTCATTGCATCTTTTGTCCAGATTATAAGCAGAATGGTGCCATCTTGGAGTCAAGATCTATCAACACAAGGATGGGTAGGTGTTCTTTGTGTTAGCGAAATTTTCGCATATTTAAATTCTTCAAACCAGTTTAGGGATGTGTAGTCTATTAGCTTCTCCGTAAAGGCAGTTGGTGGCAAAGGTGTTACGATTACTTTGGTTTAGAGGAACTGGGGCGATTGTAACTGTAGCTTGGTGGACTTACTCCAAGGCTTTTGTCATAATTATAAATTCTGAATTATCTTATTTTTTATACTGATGATGGTCTCTAGCTCCACCTCATAAGAAATCCACATTGTTCAGACCTCAGATGGCTAAGAGCATACCTAAAGCACCTAATCTATTGAAGATTTTAGGGTATACTAGTATATAAAGATGCTGGTAGTCAGTTTTTTATAGTTAAACAAAATTAGAAGATCATACTGATCGCTCCACTTCTCCTATCCTGTTAACCATCTACAGTACAGAAGCAGACATATTTCTTTGGGGAAGGTGAAAATAAGGTACTAGCACATATTAGGTGTATCAACTTTAAACCTGCACCTTTAGATTTGGCTATTAAAGACTTTATAAAAGACAACCATATCAACATTTTGCAAAGAGTATAAAAAGCAAAGCAATCTAAAATTAAACACAAAAGGTCCTCTAGGTTGAATGTTTTGATTCGGGCCTTAATGCATCAGCCTTTAAAAAGACCAAGATGATGTTGCAAATTTTAAATGAAAGGTAGATTAGATTATCATACCCAGCCAGTGGCCATAATAGGGTCAGAATACTTGGAAACCCAGCGCACCATGACAGTACCAATTGCCATGCTTTGTGCTGACAGAAGCATCAACGACTCACCACTCCCCCATAATGAGAATTCGCTTCCCTCATTAGCAATCGCCGGCAACTGCAAAACAGCTGCCACAGCATGAGCAAACAGTAACGTCGAAATCTCATGACTCGTGATCGCGCACATTAATCTCATATTGCACCTAAAACATCACGAACAGCAAACCATAGCAATTACCAACAAATAACTAAAAGACTTGATATTGAAGATCCATATAAGCAGAGATGTGGGAAAGGATATGCCATGAGCTTTACTCCTTAACTAACCAACCAAAACAGCAGCTTCCTGAGCATACAATAAAGGAACGAAACGCATTTTCACCAATGACAAACCAACAGGAAACTGAAAGGCTTGGGAAGACAATATGCAACATAGAAGTAAGAGCAAAAAGGTCTAAAAGAACAATAAATGGCAATTATTGGCAAGGACCTGAGCTAATGACCATTTAGACATGAAAGAACAAAAGCACGCAGACAAGGATGGGATCACACTTGAAATCCAGCTGAATGAAGGGAAGCAGATATGGAGGTAAGAAGAGGGGAACTGGGGAAGCCTTGTCCTGCAAAGAAAGTAAAGTAGTTGTCTAGTTGAACAATAAAGGAGCATAGTTGTGGGAAAGGAAGGCAAAAGCTATTGGAGTAGGTAGGGGCAGGCAACGACTGTAGCTTACAGAGACACAGACCAGGCACGGCTGGATATATAATATAATTATATAGAAAACAGGCCAGAGCCCTCATATTTTCAGAATTTTCTAATGTACCAAACTTCGATTTCAAACAATTAGCTTTTCAGCAATATATGATGGATATCTTCCTTACAAAACAAACCCAAAAAAAAAATAAGGAATATGATGGATTCTAGGAACACGATTTGAGAGGCAATTTATTTTCCTATGGACCTAACAATAAACTATTTTCTGTTGCTAATCTTACGAGTCCATGTTTAATTAAGGTCAATTGTCAGACCTCAATCAATTTTGCATTTGATTATTACCTTGCGTAAAGTATATTTTGACAAGGGGAAACCGAGAGCAGAAGTAACAATACCAGCACATGGTTTAGTGACCAAAGTAGTATGGTCATGAAAGAGAGGCCTCCTAAATGAAAGCTAGCTATAAAAGTATCCATACACCAGCCAAGCCTTAAAAATGATTTGGGGACGGCCAACATGAATTGTCATCTGACTTCGTCATACATGAGCAGAGAAAGTTAAAAATTATGATGTATGTAGTGAAGAATTCCAGACTTTGAAGGACATTTAACAGATACTGAGCTACATAACCAAGCTCGGAATTTGGCAATGCCATAAGGGCGATTACCAAATATAAGAGATACAGACAAGAGTAAGGGACAGTGGATCTTTGTCAACAGTGTTACAGCACGAAAATTGTGATTTTATGTAATGCAGACTTTAAAAATAAAAATAAACAATAGTTAGATGGAAACATTTCCAGTTCCTATGCAATGCATTCATATAAAAATGCCTTGTAGTTCCTCGGGATCTAAGGGGGAGAAATAGAATTAAGGTTAACCGGACATTCTAGGATAGAAAAGTATTATGATCAGAGCAAAAACTTGATTTATCTCAATGTGAAGGAGGACAAAGGCAGAAACATATCAATTTCGGTTACAGGCTGACAGTAGCATCACAATGGCATGGAGTAAAGACTGTTTCATTGCCCAGAGTAGCTAACTCAGAAATAGAAATCAACATTCGCAATTCACAAGTCAGGTTGTCAGTGTACAGCAACAAAATTTGAGAATTTGGCAGAGAAAACAATGTCCGTAATAGACTGACAGTAAGAACACAATGGCAGAAATCATTCAGAAAGATGACTGTTTATGCTCAGACTAGCCAAGCACAAAAAAAAAAAAAAAAAAAAAAAAAAAAAAAAAAAAAAAATTTCCAATCCACAAGTCTGGCTCT